>CM062806.1:653639025-653815134 GCA_031772625.1 Pinus tabuliformis
TCCCATCGATTTACAAAACTTGCAGTATAATTTCTTTGGAGTCTACACATATTTTTTTAATAAATAATAATATTCTGAGTGATTTTCACCTCTAGTTCTACATATCTCGCACCATAGGCTGGATCTGACATTCAAAGGATTGGGTGCTCCACTAGCCATATAATTTATGAAGAGAGGGCATTGTTATTCAGAGTGGCCTTTTGATTTGCACTTTGTACACCACACTTCTTATTTGACTTTATTAATTTTCTTGATATCTTATAATTGCAGAGTCAAATTTTCCAACTGAATCTGAATCTACTGCATACCTACATTGGTATCTCCAATAGGTGAAGCTTCGAATTTCATTACAAGCTCTAGAGCTTCGGCTTGAGTTTCTATCTCCTGTTGTGTCAAAGATAATATTATGTGTGCTAGTAATGCAGATATGAACCATTCCTTATATTTCTTCGGAGCTATGTCAAAGCTCACCCGATCCAATAATAGCTTGAATCTCTGATCGAGTTTATTTTAACTATGTGATGCACTGCAACTCAAATTTTGGCTTCTTAAATTTTTTTACCAGCATTGTTTTAATGTCTGCGAATGATCTGATCGGATTGCTTGAATACATCATGTACCACGTCAACGCTCTATCACAAAATGTTGTGATGAGTTGAACCTTCTCTATATTTTCATCATGGACATTCTTTGTTGTCCATACTGCTTTGCATAAAAATCAGAATTGTTCTGGATCCTTTGATCTAGTTCCTTTAAATATAGGTAGCTTAATATCATCAACCATATTTCTTTTCGGAGGGGGAGGGGGAGGGGGATTCGTAAGGGGATGGGGGTGGAGCGTGGGGGTGGGGGGGGGTAGGGGGAGTAGGGGGATGGGGAAAACCAAAATTACCTTCGTTATTACTAGATTCTAGCTTCGACAAACTTTCAGGATGAAAGGATGAATACTGTGGAGTTTATATTTTTCAAGGAGGTTTTCTTCACTTTCAAATTCACTCAACAGAAGGCTATAGTCAGTTTCTATTAAAGTATTGAGATCTTTTCCATGAGATCTCTTTCTAGTGTCTATTCTATATATTTTTCCACTTCATGTTGTTTTAGTTTCTCCTTCAGATCTTCTCCCAAATATTAGTAATCTAATAATCTGATTTCATTCATAGAACTCATTATTCACACAAAATCATCTTAATCCAGAGTTTCATAGATCTCAAGTACTTACCTCGCAGTCCTTTGAAAAAATTTCATTATGCTTCATTGTATGACACAATTGATTCTACTGCGAACTCAATAATAAATTCTCAATCACCGTAGCTATCCAATAAATGTTAAGGCTAGAAAATTCAATATTGATCTAGGAAATCCTCCATGCCAATGACTGATCACAACTAATAAACCACATGTATGTCCCATGCATGCCAAAACTAGTGAAGAAATCATACATGCAACTCAGTACCTGCAACAAAACCTCATGTAGTTGTTGTTGTCGATGCCTTCTTGCGCTTTACTACTCTTCCTTTGCTTTCTTGCTCCAAGAATCCAAGTATGCCACACCCTCCAATAGTGCTCCAAGAAAACTCTAAGTATCCAAGAGTATGGGAGAGAGAGAATAATGAGAGAGATCCAACAATGAACTAACAAAAGGTTATCAACTGATCCTTAGAAGTCTTTTTATGAATGAGGCCTCTATTTTCTTCATTTTCCATTATTTTCCTTCACTTTCCTCCTCACATGCAACCTGTGACCTTTCACCTCCATTCTATCCTAATTTCCATTATTTTCATAGATAAATGTGCCAAAAATGTCATTTTTTCCTTTCCAAAGCCTTAGTCATTGCCTTTTCCAATTTCATTAGCCATAAACACCCCCCTAGGATGTCTTTCCCAACATTCAATGTGGAATAGGTGGCCCATTCATCCATGGTTATTGTATTTAACTCTTATTACATGGAATTTTCACTAGGGTTGTTACAGAATCCTCCCCCTTAGGGGACACCATCCTCAGTGTTCAATCACACATATATCTCAGCAACCTTCTGAAAGAAGACATACTGCTCATGGAGATTTATAACACAACTCGATGCATTATTTACAATGAAATATATGCTCAAGAGAAAACATCATTACAACATGAAAAAATACCACATAGTGGAGCTTTATAACACAACTCGTTATGGTATTTGCATCCATATACCTGTGTACATATAGCAACATCATCAATATATATATATATATATATATATATATATATATATATATATATATATACACACACACACACACACACCCAAAACAAATGACAAATCATATACAAAAACATGTATCAAAACATATACTAAGCACCATATCTAAGCATATATCAAAACATCATATAGCATATATCAACCATCATAAACCATATATCAAACTATCATATAGGATATACCAAACCACCATAAGAAAATACGAAACCACCATAAGAAAATACCAAGCCACCATAAACAAATACCAAACCACCATATCTATTTGATTTTCCTCAATCAACAAACAAGGAAGGATACATGGCCTGCATTTGATTTGCCATCTCCCATGTAGCTTCATCGGGCTCAAATTGCTTCCATTGCACTTTAACTTTCTCAATCGCTTGGTTCCAGAGCATGAGCACCTTTTTCTTCAATATACACTAAGGAATTGGCTAGAATTCTCCATTTGGTTCCATCTGCAATACAGACAAGTCAATCACATGATCAACATCTTTAACATACTTCTTAGGAAATGAGACATGGAAAACAACATGGACTTTCACTGTTGGACACAGTGCGAGTTGATAGGATACTGGCCCAATCCTCTCAATGATATTGAAGGGTCCACAAAACCATGGTGCCAACTTGGCATATGATCCAATCTGCAAGGAGATCTTATTTGGTTTAATTTGCAAGTACACATGTTCCCCAACCTGGACCTCTTTGAACAAACTATTCCTATCTGCATAATTCTTCTACATATACTATGTTGCCTTGAGATTATCCTTGGTCACCTACATCTCCTCTTCCATGTCTACCAACATATCTGGTACAATCAATACCCTACTAACCGGATCACTCCAACTAATGGGAGTGTTAAAAATATGCCCATACAATTCCTCAAAAGGAATCATCCTCAATAACTCCAGATAGTTGTGGTTGTATGCAAAGTCAACCGAAGGGAGATACTCTTCCCACTTCCGTTGTTGATGCATCACATACATCCTCAACATGTCCTCTAATATCCTGTTGACCCTCTCTATATTTCCATCTGTGTTATGAGGCTCATCAATAGGTTAATTATATGGGCCTTAATACCACTCTCCAACTTATTAAAATCAACTTTTTTCACATTTCTTTACATATTTTATTATATTTTGCTTAGTGAGAAGGCTAAAGGTGAGATGTTATGTCATGTGGCCTAATGTGCATTAATTGTAGGATTTGGAGTTGTTTTGGGCTAATTTAAGTGAAACAGGGATTTTAGGAGATTGGGTATCCCTCCTTAACTCCTCAATCACTTGAATATGCCTCCACCATATCTCATCAACAACGAGTTTATTGTCAACCAAGTTAGTGATAGTTGAAGACAAGTAAATCTCAAGTTTGGAAGCCAAGCCTCCCTAATTTTAAAGAAATTGTTGGTAGCTTCAGTTGTATAAATAAGAAGGCCTAGGACCTCATCAGGATTCGACTTTTTATTATAGCCAAGAGATAATTTCAAGCTTAAGATATTGTGACTGTTATTCTCATGTTATTTTTGACATTTTGGTGATAATGAAAAGGGTTTCTTTGATCTAGTACTGAGTTGACTCAGAGGGTTGAAGCTCTTGGGTTAATGCCCAACCCTAGCAGTAGAGGTTCCTGCTTTTCTACATGTATCCTTAGATTAGAATCATAAATTAGTTGTTGAAGTTATCTCTGTTTCATTTAATTTACAAGTCTTTGCATGATTGGTTAGTTTTTCTTCCATTAGTTGGGGAAGTAGATCAATGTTATCCATTTTCAGCACATGGGAGAAATACATTTTCAGCTCCAAGATGCGTAGTATGTGTAATCCTCCACCTTATGACATGTTTAACTGTGTCCAACCTCTAGCTTTTACCTTGGGTGATCTCAACCTCAAATCTAGTTTGTCACCTATCAATTGGCTCTCAGTATGTATGCCCTTTCAATGAGGTTGAAGAAAGGGAGGCACTATGTTTTTCCAAGAGCAAGGTGACTCTCTTTCCCGATGGAGGGTAAAGAGCTCTACTCAAAGTTATAGCGAGCATATTCTTAAGTTGATTCAAGAATAAATCAAGCAGGTGGAAAGAGAAAATACAGAGGAGCGACATTGTTTGACTAATACATAGGTGCTAGTTAAAATTGTTGATTGGATTCCATATACGAGCCATTTCCAAGGAGGATGCAACTAGTATATGGATACTATGGACATCCATTATGTATATTGTGGTCATTTAATGGCACTTAAGCTCTTTCTTTGTAGGATACTACTAGAGAGGAATGAGGAAAAAGAGAAAATTCCAATGGAAGCTCATTTGGTCATGCCCTAGAGTAAGGTGCCCCTTCTAGTGGAAGCTTATGATTCTAGCGAGTCTAAATGATGATTTATGTGCACTTCAATCTTTTCAATTGTCTTCCTATATTTTTTATTGTCCAATTAGATAATGACTCTAGTAACCTTGTACTCACTATAGTTAAAAAAAAAATGCTAAAGTGAATTTTTTATATTAACTTTGTTAATTTTCCCATGACCAGCCTCGTTTTATGTTTTTTTTGAAAATCTAGAGGGGAAAAAATATTTAAGAAAAATTATAATATTAAAAAAAAATAACAATTAAAATCAAAATTAAGAATTATTTACCAAATAAACTCAAATCAAATCTGTTATAAGTAATGAACAATGAGAATTAATTGCAAGTTTACATCCCAAAAAATATAGAAAAATACATATTTATTACGTTTAATAATATAATTTGCCTATTAAAGTGATTAGTTAAAGTTTTGGATGTTCATATTTAGGAATCCATAGAATACAGTAAAAGCAGCTCAATTGTGGACCGACCTTAATTGTGCTTGTGTGGAAAATGTTTTAAGCACTTTGTTGTCGAGGTATAATGGATTGTTTCAGCCGTACCACCTTGATAGGTTACATCATAGAGTATTTTTGTGGATGACTTTCAATAATTATTGCATGATAGAGCATTTTTGTGGTGACTTTTCAATAAGTATCACATGATAGAGTATTTTTGCGGATGGCTTTTCAGCGAGTATTCCATATCATAGAGTATTACATCATAGAGCACCCTGGTCACAACTCGTAGGTTTGGTTTGGTCTTTCAGTCATGTTGTAGAAAGAGTGAGTATTTTACGTAAGTAAAATCTTTTGCTGCGGGTCCAGTCAAGCTCTCTTTTCAATATGGATTAACCAGAACATGGAAAGGGTATATGGACTTCATAGATTTACGTTCTTATACATTCTAACATTTTTCCATTGTTTCTTCCATTCATTCTGCATCTTTATTTTCATTACAGATTTTTGTAAGGAGTTATGTTTTTATTGCACATTGCCTTCTTAGTGCATAGCCTAGAGATCGTTCATCTTATAAGTATCGTGAATCATACAAACAGCCAACCTCACGATCTCATACATGTTCGGTGATCTACCATTATTACGTGTTTCGCTAATATTCTGTTCCCGAAATTCTGGCTTGTGAGACAGAAATTAATGAATATATCAAATGAATTCTTCTATCAACTGCAACCGAAGACAATGTTAGAGGATGAATTTTTGAAAATTTATTAATTATGACGGAGAATTGGTTAAAATACTGCAATTTCGTGTTGTGAGTAGAATCAAATATGAAAAGGTCGTTGAACGGTGGAATTCTATACGTTTTATTAAAATAATCTCGCTGAAAATTACTCACGCACGCAACTCAATTATATGAAGGATCGTTTAGAATTATGTTCCTACATTATATATGGAAGCCATTCCCACTCTGTTCATGCTGTTTATATAATTCGTTGTCTGCACTCTCGCGTTGCTATTCTTTTAAATGGCGTTTCAAGCAATTATTGTGTTTTTTCTGTTAGGGTTTGTGAAATGTAGCCCGCCGGGTCCCGTTGTGGAATGTTCTAACGAGTTGAAGAACTGCACAGTTTCGAATGCTTATGGATCATTTCCCGATCGAAGTATCTGCAAGGCTGCCGAAGTTGTGTATCCTTCTACGGAAGATGAACTTCTGGCTTCGGTTGCGGTGGCCGTTCGGAACAACCAAAAAATGAGAGTTGTGACGCGTTACTCGCACAGTATTCCCAAGCTTGTATGCCCTGGTGGAGAGTCAGGTCTCATAATCAGCACTCGCGACCTGGATCGTGTTGTCTCTGTCGACAAGCCCGGGATGACGATGACGTTCGAGAGTGGCATAACCCTAGAGAATCTCATTGACGCTGCTGCCAGAGAAGGGCTTGCTTTGCCTCATTCGCCTTACTGGTTAGGTGTAACTCTTGGGGGAATGCTAGGCACCGGGTCTCACGGCAGTTCGCTGTTTGGCAAGGGAAGTGCGGTTCATGAATATGTTGTGGGGATGCGATTAGTAGTCCCTGCTTCCCATGGCGAGGGATATGCAAAAGTTGTGGACATCACTGAGGCAGATGAAGATCTCAATGCAGCTAAAGTTTCACTTGGTGTTCTTGGAGTTATTTCCCAGGTAGTGATGCCTTATTCCCTTAATGAAAGGATATATTTTATTTTACAACGTTTGGAATTCATCATACAAATCTTAATTACGCACGTCCATATCTTTAGAAAATAATTAAGATTTATTGTGATTATGATAGATGTTCAGATAATTGATTGATCTTTAGAGAACGATTAAGATTTATTGGGCCAGTTATGTAAGAATTATTTTGGAAGAGTGAGGTTAAATTGAGCTCACTTATGTCCTTATTCGAGAATTTTGGAACAGGCCATGGAATTAAGGTCAACGTGTCAAATATTAGCGCTAAATGAAAAAAAATGTCATTTCCCTATTCTTTATATATCGCTTTGAATTAAAATTAAAAATTTGATATACATATATCAATCCAATATTTTTTTGAACATTGAGGATATGTCTATCAATTCATATTCCTCTGGTCTAACTCTTGGTCAACCAGAGTTTCTTTCTTTGATTCCGATAGAACTCGTACATATATATTCCTAAATAATTTCTGAGGGTATTGTATATGTATGACATTCTGAAATTTTATTAGTGTTAGGTTTTTCATGGAAGTAATCAACTAATTTATGAGGATATTGTATGTGGATGACATTCTGAAATTTTTGCAAGAATAACTTAGGCGTAAATCACATGTAGACAAACATTTGTCGCCCTGTTTCGAACTAACTAGTGTGGTTCATCTTCAGGACAAGTTGAAGAAACAGATCCAGCTTAGCATGATAAATAGTCTGAGCAGAGTCTCCAATGGCTAGATTGACTAACGGATAATTTTGACCTTAGGAGCCACCTCAAATTATTATTTATTAATTTAATATTATTTTTATTTTTATTATTATTTTTCTATGGAAATAAGTTAAATTAGGTAAAAAGAGAAAAATAATAATAATAATAAAAATAATATTAAATTAATAAATAATAATTTGACCTGGCTCCTAAGGTCAAAATTAGCCGTTAGTCAGTCTAGCCGTTGGAGACTCTGCTCAGACTATTTATCATGCTAAGTTGGATCTGTTTCTTCAACTTGTCCTGACGATGAACCACACTAGTTGGTTCAAAACGTGTCGACTACATGTGATTTACGCCTAAGTTATTCTTGCAAATATTATGAATCACAGAAGCCTCAATTCAACTA
This sequence comes from Pinus tabuliformis, assembly GCA_031772625.1. Taxonomy (NCBI): domain Eukaryota; kingdom Viridiplantae; phylum Streptophyta; class Pinopsida; order Pinales; family Pinaceae; genus Pinus; species Pinus tabuliformis. The sequence goes on from CM062806.1 coordinate 653,646,884, forward strand.
TTCTGAAATTTTATCAACTAATTTATGAGGATATTGTATGTGGATGACATTCTGAAATTTTATTAGTGTCAGGTTTTTCAGTACATCAAAAATTGTAGGTAGTAATAAACTTTCAAACTCTGAGGTGGTGGTTAGTTTTTTATTGTTAGTAATAGTTAGTAATTTTTGGGTAGTGTAATAAATATTTAAATTTTTATTTTCAACTTGAGGTGGTGGTTGGTTCTATATTGCTAGTAATAGTTAGTTACATATTTTTAAGTGTTTGGTAGTCAATTCCATATTTTAAATATCGTTGTTGGTCGATCCCATGTTCCCAAGGTGACAATTAGTCCATTTAATGTCATGTTCCAAATGTGACTATTGGTCAATCCCATATTTTAACGGTAGCCGTTAGTCTACTTAATTGATGGGCAATGAGGTGACTCTGACAAATGCCTCTGACGCCCTGTAAAAACAACTCAGAGAAAAAACTTAATCATAACTTTGGTGACTGTGACAAATACTCATCATAAGTCTATTCCAGCGGTTTTGTAGATTTTTTAATATTTTTGAAATTTGATTGACCCATCACTCAAACAGTTGACTTCGCTGTGAGTAACTCTATTGCAGGTTTTTTTAATATTTAAAAAATCTGAATAACACATCAGTGAGGTTAAAAATTAAACAGTTTAGTTAGTTGTAATTGTATCTTCAAAATATTCCAAAATCTGCCATCAATTCAAAATTGCCCTATGTAACCTCCTCAGAACCACCAAGAGCTCCTTTCACTACGTCTGTGGTGGTAGAAAGATCTGATAATGTCATGCGTGAGAAAATCCAGACAAGTATGAACTTCGTCGTATTTTTCATTAAGGGACAGAATGTTGGAAATTTATGATAATTCCATAATGGACAGACAAAAAAAAAAGCTCTGTTTTAACACTGTTTTTTTTTAAAACTCAGAAAATTGAAAATCATTTGCTGGAAACGGTGTTTCAGCAACACAGTTTGGTGTTGCAGCAACGTAGTTTGGTGTTGCAGCAACGGTGAAACTGGTGTTTCAGCAACACAAAAAAAATATTTTCTGAAAACTGAATTTCAACAGTGCACAACAAAAGGGAAGTTGTATTCATTTACAATAATTCCTCTAACAGAGGGATTTCTACAAGACTAATTTAAAGACAGTTTAAAACTTCAAAAAAACTTCACGCTATAAATAGAAATTACATCACTGTGTCTGTACTACTGTACATTACAGAAAACAAAATACTCTATCTCCTCTGAAAAAAATCAACACGTTGTTTTTCACTGTTGTGTCTGCACTTTGCACTGTTGTGTCTGCACTCCTGTGCATCTACAAAACACTCTGTTTTTGCTCAGAATTAACATTGTTGTAACACTCTGTTTCTGCTCAAAATTGACACTGCTGTAACACTCTGTTTCTTTCTTGAAACATTTTACACTACTGTGTGTAAATTTCATTCATACATACACGCTGCTGTGTACATCAAAAAAAACTTCTGCACTGTTGTGCATTACAAAGAGAACTCTGTCTCTGTTCAAAAGAAAATTAACACACTGCTGTGTCTCACATTACATTTTTATGTTCAACAAAAACTGAACTTCACATTTTTCCTTTTGCCGTAAAAACAAAACTACACCTGTGAATTAAAAAAAATAAAATTAAAATCCTACCTACATTTACCAACCACAGCAATAAATTACCATCATTCCGTGAGTGACCACCATTCCGTAATAAATTGCTGTGTAATGGCTGATTCAGGAAAGGACTGGAGCTGCGACTGTTTAATGGCAGATTGATTAATGCAGAGGTATGGCTGTTGATTCATCAGTATAGGGGTATGGCAAAGGACTGGCCCTGCAGTTGAAAATAATATTTCAACACTCCCCTTTAGTTTCAACTGCTGGTTTATCAATCATACCTAGACATTTCCTCAAAAACTCAAAACTTTTCTGTCCCAAAGGCTTGGTTAGAATGTCTGCAACCTGCTCCTGAGTTTTACAATGTACTAAGACAATTTCTCCATTATTTACCAACTCTCTGATATAATGAAGCCTTGTGTCAATGTGTTTCATTCTCTTATGAAACACAGAAGTTTTGGATAATGCAATAGCAGAACTGTTGTCACAATAAATCACAGTTCCTTTTGCCTGCTCTTGGCCTAAGCTCCTTAACATCCTTCTCATCCAAACTGCTTGACATGCTGCTGTTGTAGTTGCCATGCACTTTGCTTCTGCTGTGGACAAAGCCACAATTGGCTTTTTCTTGGAAGCCCATGAAATAGCTCCTGAACTCATGTGAAAAACATAACCAGATGTGCTTTTCCGGTCATCTACACTTCCAGCCCAATCACTGTCAGTGTATCCAACTAAATCTGAACATTCTGAGATAGTATATAAAATCCCAAACCTTTTAGTACCTTTAACATACCTCAGAATCCTTTTTGTTGCCTGCCAATGTGCTTCTTTTGGTCTCGCCATGAATTTGGAAATTAGACTAACAGCATACATTATGTCTGGCCTAGTTGCAGTCAAATACATGAGGTTACCTACTATGCTCTTGTATAGACTAGGATCAAAATCCTTGCTGCTGTCCTCTTTGCTGAGTTTTAATCCCATTACTGTGGGAGTGATTGCTGCCTTGCACTCTTGCATGTGGAATTTTTCCAACACTTCATTTACATATCTTGCTTGAGAGATAAAAATTCCATTTTCATTTTGATCTACTTCTATTCCTAAGAAGTATCTCAGCAAACCTATGTCAGTCATCTCAAATTCTTTTTTCATGACTGATTTAAAATTTTCAATGAGGTAGTCATCATTACTTGTAAAAATCACATCATCAACATACAACACTACAATTAAAATCTTACCATCCTTTTCTTTGATGTAGATGGTGGGTTCTCCCTCACATTTGTCAAATTCATTTTCCAGTAGATAGGAATCTATCCTACTATATCATGCTCTTGGTGCTTGCTTCAGCCCATAAAGAGCTTTCTTCAATCTGCACACTTTGTGCGCTTGGTATTTCTTCACATAGCCTAGAGGTTGTTCAATGTAAACCTCTTCCATTACCACTCCATTTAGGAATGCTGACTTCACGTCCATTTGGTAAACTTTCCACTTGTTTTGTGCTGCTATGGACAACACTGCTCTCACGGTTTCCATTCTAGCAACCGGTGCGAAAGTCTCCTCATAATCTCTCCCATACTGCTGTTTGTATCCTTTGACAACTAGCCTTGCCTTGTGTCTTTCTATTTTGCCTTCAGCATTACTCTTGGTCTTGTAAACCCATTTAACTACAATGACTTCTTTTCCCTTTGGTAGGTCAACTAAATCCCATGTTTTGTTTCTTTCTATGGCATTAATCTCCTCATCCATAGCTTCTATCCATTTCCTATCCTTAATTGCATCTTTGAAATGAATAGGGTCTTCAACATGACAATATAAAGCAAATAAAGAATTCATACCTTCATTTGTTGCTTCTTGTTCATAAATGTCATTTAAATTTCTAAACCTCTTACCTCTTTCATTTGGTGTATAAGTGCTTGAAGAAGCACTTAAATTTCCTCCTTGTGGTGTGCTTGGAGAAGCACTTTCATTTCTTCTCAAGGGTGTCTCTTGCTGTTCTGTTGTTGGCGCTGCTGTTTGGGGATGTGTTTCAGCCAACTCCTCATCATCATCATCATGAGACAAACAGTTTTTAACATTAACTGTTTTCTCTATGCTTCCATCCCAAGCTTCCTCCTGAATAAATTGAACATCTCTGTTCACAGAAAACTTCTTGGTGGATGGGATATACAACCTGTAAGCTTTGGATTCCTCACTGTATCCAATGAAAATACATTTCTCCCCTTTGCTATCCAATTTTCTCCTTAGCTGATCCGGAATGTGTGCATAGGCCACACATCCAAAAAATTTCATGTGGGTGACTCCTTGCTTTCTCCCACTCCATGCTTCTTCTGGAACTTTGTTCATCACTGCTTTTGTAGGACACCTATTCAAAATATATACTGCAAAGTGTACAGCTTCAGCCCAATAATCATTTGGCAAATGCTTTGCCTTCAACATGCTCCTCGCCATATCCATGATTGTTCTGTTTTTCCTTTCAGCAACTCCATTTTGCTGCGGGGCATAGCTGGCTGTAAATTGCTTGTGAATTCCATTTTCTCTGCAAAACTGCAAGAATTCTTTGGAGATATACTCACCTCCTCTGTCTGTTCTCAAAACTTTGATACGCAGCCCACTCTGATTTTCCACAAGTTCTTTGAAATTTCGGAATTTTTCAAACACTTCACTTTTGTTCTTCAGGAAATAAACCAAAGTCTTTCTAGTAAAGTCATCAATAAATGTTAGAAAATATTGACTACCTACAAGTGATGGAGCTTGCATCGGTCCACATAAATCTGAGTGGACAATTTCTAAGGGTGTCTTTGCCCTTATGCTTTTCCTGGTTGGAAAACTTTCTCTGTGTTGTTTCCCCAATATGCAGCCTTCACAAAGGCTGTCCGGTTTCTCTATCAATGGTAATCCTCTTACCATTCCTTTTCTACTTAATAAATTAAGACCTCCAAAGTTGAGATGTCCAAATCTCAAATGCCACAACCAATTTTCATCCTTTGGCATGCTTTGGAAAGCCTCTTGTGTCACTGCTGCAATTTCTTCTTTATTTTTCAAATCTGCTCTTATTCTAAGAGGGAACATTCTGTTCCTTGTCATCTTCACTTCAGCAATGCATCGCTTGCTGGGTGCTCTATCCATGATGGTGCATACATCATTCTCAAAGAAAACATTGTACCCCTTATGGACAAGCTGTCTAATACTCAAGAGGTTACACCTCATTCCAGGAACATAATAGACATCTGCTATGGTTTTTCTTTCTCCTTTCTTTGTAAATATTTTAACTTCTCCTTTTCCCATAACAGAGATTTTGCTACCAGTCCCAAGTGTAACTTGTGATTTCACACTTTGATTTAAAGCAGAAAACATGGCTAAGTTTCCTGTCATATGGTTACTAAAACCGGGATTTAGAAACCATATATCTTCACTGTTTGTTTCAGCCATATTACAAGCTAACAATACATTATCTTGGCTGATATTTTCTCTAGTAATATTTGCATTAGATCTATTGTTCATATCATGCTGCTTCTTCTTACATTCACTGGCATAGTGCCCATATTTTTTTACAATAATAACATTGGAGATTGGATTTTTCATACCTTTGTCCTTGAGCATGATGTTGTCCACTTTGTTGGTTGCTGCCATGGCCTTGGTAGTGATTTGGATTGTTGCCTCTTCCTTGAGGATTTGCTGGGCTGTTCCTTCCACCTCTGTTTTGACTTCTGCCTCTTCCTCTCTTGTTTCCTCTACCTTGACCTCTTCCTCTTCCAAAGGACATCTGGGTCTTGAAGGCTTGCTCTAGAGATGAGTTTTCATTTCTACTCAACCTCTGCTCATGTGTTATCAGTGATGCATGGAGTTCATCAACTGAAAAATTTGAGAGATCCTTTGTCTCTTCTATGGTGGTGACAATCACATCAAACTTTGAGGGTAGGACCCTCAATATTTTCTCCACAATCCTCCTTTCTTCAAGAGTTTCTCCATGAGACCTTATCTGTGTGATCAATCCAATTGCTTGTGTGAAGAATGAGTCAATATTGTCTGACTCCTTCATGCGCAGATTCTCAAAATCTTTCCTCAACAACTGTAGTTTTGTTGTTTTCACTCTCTCCATGCCTTGATAGGTTGTCTTGAGAGTTTGCCATGCTTCTCTGGATGTCTTGGCTGCTGCTATCCTTGGAAACACACTCTCATGCACTGCTTGATATAAGAATACAAGGGCTTTTGAATCCTTCTTCTTATTGCTCTTCAACAGCTCTTTTTCTGCCTGAGTTAATCCATTAAACTCTTCTTCATTTGCTGGCTCTTCAAATCCATATTCAAAAAATTCCCATAAATCTTGTGAGGCAAATACAGCCTTCATGGTTATGGCCCAATAGTCATAGTTTTTCCCATTGAACTGTGGGAGGTGGGTATTAAACATACCCACACTGGTGCTGGCCATTCTTTCAATACTTGACTATGTAAAAAAAAATCACTGACTGTCTTCACTCTGTTGGTGAAGCTGCTACAACAATAAACCCTTCCTTCAGCTTCTTTGACACTTCAAAGAGCCTGGACTAGCTCTGATACCATGTTGGAAATCTATGATAATTCCATAACGGATAGCAAAAAAAAAAAATGCTCTGTTTTAACACTCTGTTTTTTTTCTTAAACTCAAAAAACTGAAAATTGTTTGCTGGAAACGGTGTTTCAGCAACACAGTTTGGTGTTGCAGCAACGTAGTTTGGTGATGCAGCAACGGTGAAACTGGTGTTTCAGCAACACAATTTTTTTTTATTTTTTATTTTTGAAAACTGAATTTCAACAATGCACAACAAAAGGGAAGTTGTATTCATTTACAATACTTCATCTAATAAAGAGATTTCTACAAGACTACTTTAAAGACAGTTCAAAACTTAAAAGAAACTTCATGCTGTAAACAGAAATTACATTACTGTGTCTATACTGCTGTACATTACAGAAAACAAAATACTTTGTCTCCTCTTAAAAAATCAACACGCTATTTTTCACTGTTGTGTCTGCACTTTGCACTGCTCTGTGTGCACTCCTGTGCATCTACAAAACACTCTGTTTCTGCTCAGAATTAACATTGCTGTAACACTCTGTTTCTGCTCAGAATTGACACTGCTGTAACACTCTGTTTCTTTCTTGAAACATTTTACACTGCTGTGTGTAAATTTCATTCATACATACACGCTGCTGTGTACATCAAAAAAAACTTCTGCACTGCTGTGCATTACAAAGAGAACTCTGTTCAAAAGAAAATTAACACACTGCTGTGTCTCACATTACATTTTCATGTTCAACAAAAACTGAACTTCACATTTTTCTTTTTGCCCTAAAAACAAAACTACACTTGTGAATTAAAAAAAAAAATTAAAATTCTACCTACATTTACCAACCACAGCAATAAATTACCATCATTCCGTGAATGACCACTATTCCGTAGTAAATTGTTGTGTAATCGCTGATTCAGGAAAGCACTGGAGCTGCGACTGTTTAATGGCAGATTTATCAATGCAAAGGTATGGCTGTTGATTCATCAGTGCAGGGGTATAGCAAAGGACTGGCCCTACAGTTGAAAATAATATTTCAACACAAAAACCATGAAATTCCTAAACTAATCCATCGTGCCGAGGGATACAATTTTAAGTATTTCCCGGCCATGGAAACCGCAATCCAAAAAAGTTGAGGTCAAGATGATGCAAACAAAGGGAACCAGATGATCCAGAGTACACAGCGTGCCAACCTTCCTCTCGTATTATGGCACTGGAATTCATGTGAATGAAAAAATTAAGCAAATAAACCAATCACGGGCGAGATTGAAAAGCTTTGTCGTCGTTAAGCACAGGGTCCTTAACACTGATCCAAAAGCATCTAAGTTGATAAGCGGACTTGAAACGTACGCTGATCCACGACAGGCCCGCATTTGACATGTGTTTCTAGAGGAGACGTCCTCCCACCTGAATTCCTATTTCAACATCGGTCACTACCATCTTCTTTCTTACTAACTTTTAGAGAGGGTTTTCAAGAGTAGGAAGACTTCGTTCAAGTAACTTTTATCATCAAACTACTCATAACTAATTTCATATTTATATGACATTTTTTTAATTACTAATCCATTTAATTAAAATAAAATAATAAAAAACCATCACGACACTTAATATAAATTTAAACTTTTAATTAACTATTATTAAAAATGAAATAAAATCTATAAAATCACTTAATAATTATTAATTAAATTAAAATTTAACAATCTTATTCTAAAATAAACATAACTAAAAGGTCTTTTTTATCTGAGTTAACCTTACTTTTATCCATTAAACTTCTTGGTATCTTTTTAAAAATTATTTTTACATTAATTAACTTTACTAAGCTAGCTTTCTAAAATATTTTGGAATCCTATAAATATCTCAACATCTCATTTTGTTGGTCAAATTCAAAACTATTCTCAAAATTAAAAATAAAAGTGAGTTAAAATTTCCTTCACATCACATTAAAAATAAAAAATAAAAGTGAATTTCAATTTCCTTTACATCAAATAAGAGTTAAATAAGAATAGTAACGGTTATTCCAGTGTATATGTTCTATAATATTCTTCCTCTAATTTCGATAGAGAATCAAGCATAGAGCTTCTCCGGCCCCGTACTAACGTTAGGGCTTTCTGCCCGTGTTGTGCAGGTAACCCTCCAACTGCAACCTTTGTTCAAGCGATCCGTAACAAACATTCAGAGTGATGACTTCGACCTTGAAAGCAGGATATTGCTGTTTGGCCTGGAGCATGAGTTCGCAGATGTTGCGTGGTACCCTGCGCAGAGAAAAGCCGTTTACAGAGTGGACGATCGAGTCCCTGTTAATACGCCTGGGGATGGATTCAATGACTTCATAGGGTTTCGCCCTACTTCCACACTTCTTCTAGCTATTCTGAGGGAAGCAGGTAACATAATCCAACATGGATACTCACAGAAATTGATACACATGCAGATATCAATATCACCTATAGTTGATATAATCAAATTAACTCTTCTCAAATTTTCTTGCAGAGGAGGTTGAAGAACTGGCTAATAACGCTGAGGGCAAATGCGTTCTATCACAGTTTCAGGCTTCTATCATTTTTGGAATCGGCACAGGACTGGAGAACATGGATTCCTTGTTTTTGGGATATCCAGTGATTGGTTATCAGAACAAACTGCAATCTGCTGGTTCGTGTCTTAGTAGCCCGGAGGACGGACTTGAGACAACATGTGGATGGGATCCTCGAATCAAAGGCTTATTCTACTTTCAGAATGGATTCAGCGTGGGCCTCTCGAAGATCCAGCAATTTCTTCTCGACATAAAAAAACTTCGTGACTTGATTCCCAGCAGCCTGTGTGGAATTGAACTGTACTATGGTATTCTGATGCGATATGTGAAAGCTTCAAGCGCTTATTTGGGAAATCAAGAAGATGCAGTAGACATCGATATTACTTACTATCGAGCCCATGATCCCAACACTCCCCGACTGTACGAAGATGTGCTGGAGGAAATTGAGCAAATGGCTCTAGTGAAGTATGGAGCTCTGCCACACTGGGGAAAGAACCGAAACATTGCGTTCGATGCAGTGATGAAAAAATATAACAAATACGAGGCGTTTCTAGCAGCCAAAAGCAAATACGATCCCAATGGACTTTTCTCCAGTGAGTGGACTGATGGTGTTCTGGGAGTAGGAAAGGAGGGAGTGATTATAAAGAAAAATGGATGCGCTCTTGAAGGACTGTGCGTGTGCTCAGAGGATGCGCATTGTTCTCCTGAGAAAGGTTACTTCTGCAGACCTGGGAGGGTGTACACAGAAGCACGAGTTTGCAGACGAGAGGGAACTTGATACCAGTGTTTCCTGCATTACATAAAGATATTTTATTGATTCATTCTGATTTCTTAACAGTGTAAATTGTGCTATTTTCTGTAAACTATAACGTTGATTCTTTTATACGATGCCATCGATACTTTCCGATTTTTACACTTTCATAGTTCCTGTAATGATAGTAACTAATTGATGGATGTTTAGATAGTTAATTGATTTTTAGATGATTAAGATTTATTGTGGTTAGAATGGATGTTTAGATAATTAATTGATCTTTAAAGAACGATGAAGATTTATTGGCACTATCATGTAAGAATTATTATTTTGGAAGAGTGCGGTTAAATTGAGCTTAATTGTGTCCAAATCTTAGGGTTGGCAATGCAATTAAGGTCAACGTGTCAAATATCACGTAGAGCTTTAAAAAAAAATCATTTCCCTTATTCTTACAAATATTTAAAAATTTATATATGAAATTTAATATGTAAATTTATTTACTATTCGATTCACATATTTTTATCATATATAATTGTATGTTGTTATTTTCTAGGTTATTTTTAATATAGAAATAACATATAAATTTATTTATTATAATCTATTCACAAATGTTTATCATATATAGTTGCATGTTGTGATTTTCTAGTTTATTTTTAATATAGAAATAACATACAAATTTATTTACTATTTTATTTATAAGTATAAATTTATCTTTATAATTTGCCTGGCAATTTACTATTTTATAATTATTTTTCAATATAAAAATAACATATAAATTTACTTATTTACACTCGCTATTTTGCCATTTTACTCATTTTTTTCAATATAGAAATTTCCGTTTTGAATACTATTTTATTGACAAATATAGACTTATAATCTCTACAAGTGCAGAAAGAAGTATATGATGATGATGATAATGATGATGGTTAAAGTCCACTGAGATCAAATTGGTCTATTGGACCTATAATTTTCTTTCTTAGTTTCTAATTGTCTGGCTCTAGTCTTTCTTGGCGAGGTTGGTGCTGTAGCTTTCTTTTTTTTCTCTACGGTCTTCCAATTTTCTTTATCTTGCATCTCCTTCATCTCTTCTGATTCTTGGGACATTGGTGTCTTAGCTTCCCGATCTATTTTGTTCATCCTTTTGAAGATAGTCGGAGAAGAAGTTTGGTCTAGGAGATCTGCGTCGCTGTTAAATGGAGATTTATTTTGTGCAGTATTCGAACCCTCATAACTTGAGGGGTTGTCGAGTTCACTCTTTTGTTGTTGGGCGGGGCTTTTCCCCTGCTTGTCTTGAGAATTGTTTCTTTCTTGCCCGATTTCTTGTGATTCAGAGTTTTCTCGAGAGTATTCTTCTTTGATGACAGTGTAGTGTTCCTTTTGTGCTCCTTCCCACCATGTAGATCTATGGTGATTTTTTCTAGCATAATTTTTCTGGGAGGCTTTTGGGCAATTTTTGGCTAGGTGGCCTGTCTCAAAGCAGGATCGACATCTGGAGAGGACACTTTCATAATCGAGTTTCTGGTTCCACACATAATCTTTACTTGTTAGGTGTATTTCAGTTGGGAATCCGAAGTTGAAGTCCATTTCTACACATAATCTTTACTTGTTAGGTGTATTTCAGCTGGGAATCCGATGCTGAAGTCCATTTCCACACAGACGTGTGAATAGGTGGTTCAGGCATATTCTCTCTTTATGGGCACCTACAGTAAAATTTCTCAATTGCATTTCCAATGGCTTTTAGGGAAGAGAAATTCCAGAGATGCAAGGATAGGTTTGGAAATCTCACCTAAACTGGTGCTGAAGTTATGACTGTTGTTGAGGGATCGAATAAATCGTTATAAACAAAAGTTACCATTTTTAAATGTCACTAGGCGATGTTGTACGTTTCAACCATAAGAAAGAGGTAGCTCCAGAATAAGCCAGCTAATAACACTGTACAGTATTTTGGAAAATATAAGGCTTTAGTGATGAAAACTAACATAGTTAATAGAATGTTATAGATTTGGTTACTTTGGCACCTTTCCTTACTTGGTTAGGAATAGACCGGGCTCTGGATAATAATGTTGTCGTGGACTTGGAACAAGAACCTTTTATAAAAAAATTTCAATATGAAAATGGTTTTTGTTTTTAAATATAATTTTTGGTCTTCGAAACCGAATTCGAATTTGCTGAATTATCTATCGTACCGAAGCCAATCGGCCAATTTCCCTAATTTTCCGCCAGCCAATACGCCCGTATTTGGTAACTATGTCTCTGACCATTCATATTCCTTTGTTCTTTGTTCTAACTCTATTGGTTATATTATCATAAGTCAACCAGCGTTTCTTTAATTTATATTATCAGATTCTTTAATTTTGCTGGCATTTGTGTAGTCATTAGTATAGCTGACATGATTGATTTTCTTTTCGTTGGGCAAATTCCGATAGAACACATACATAGATATTCCTAAATAATTTATGAAGATATTGTATATGGATGACATTCTGAAATTTTATTGGGGTTAGGTTTGTCATTACACCGAAAATTCTAGGTAGTAATAAACTAATTTATCAGGGCATTGTATATGGATGATATTCCGAAATTTTATTAGTGTTTAGGTTTTTTTAATTAGTGTTAGGTCTTTCATTATACTAAAAATTGTAGGTAGTAATAATCTTTTAAATATTTACTTTTAATTTGAGGCAGGTGGTCAGTCCCATGTTTGGCAGTTAGTCCACTTAATTGACTTAATTAATTGATAATGAGGTGATGGTGGCCAATACTCTTACACAGGGTAAAATAATTCAAGAAAGAAACTTAATCACCACTGTAAAAGCAATGGTAAAAGCAGTTCAGGGAAATATTTTGGAAATCTGATTGACACATGAAGTCAAACAATTGACTTAGCTGTGAGTAACAGGTTTTGAAAATTTTAAAAAGCTGTTTAACACATTAGTGAAGTTGTTTGACTTAGCTATGAGTAACAGGTTTTGAATATTTTAAAAAACTGTTTTACACATTAGTGAAGTCAAACAATTAGACAGATAACTTGGCTGCGGATTATATTTTGAAAATATTCCAAAATCTGCTAACAATACAAAAATGCCCTATATCTAACCTGCTCAGAACCCCTAGGAGATCCTTTTACTACCGCTGCGGTGGTAGTGAGATCTGATAATCTCATGCGTGAGAAAATCGAGACAAGTATGAACTTCGTCGTACTTTTCATTCAGGGACAGACACCATGAAATTCCTAAACTAATCCATCGTGCCGAGGGATACAATTTTAAATATTTCCCAGCCATGGAAGCCGCGAGCCATAAACACTTGAGGTAAATATGACGCAATTTTAGAAAATTTCCCAGCCATGGAAGCCGCGAGCCATAAACAATTGAGGTAAATATGACGCAGAACGAAGGGAACCAGATGTTGCAGAATACACAGCGTGCAAACCTTCCTCTCGTATTATGGCACTGTAATCCATCCGAAGGAGAAGGAAAAAAAAAAAAGCTAGTTGTGTAGTATTTGGGCAAATAAACCAATCACGGGTCACATTCAAAAACTTGGTCATCGTTCAGCACAGTGTCCCTAATGTTGGAAATTTCTGATGATTGCGAACAAACAATGCTCTGTTTCTGCCACAGGATCTTTTGCACATGGAAGCTAATTTGTTTTTTCAGAACAGAAATTTTCACACCCAAAAAAAAAAACTTTGCATTCATCAATATGACTGCGTGTTACAAAAAAAAAAGTTCTTCCTCTTAATAGAGGGATTACTAAACTGCTGTTAAACAAAGGTCTTCCTCGCATAGAGGGATTCACCAACACTGCTTTTACAAAAACATATTCCTCAAATAGAGGGATTCACCAAGTGGTGTTACAAAAACATCTTCCTCACATAGAGGGATTCACCAACACTGCTTCAGATGCAGTTCCACAAACAATCAAAAGAGTCTTCCTCTTAACATAGGGATTCACCTGAGACTGTGCTGAAGAGCACCTTCTTCTTGACAAATGGATTCACCATAACACTGTGATGAAAAACACCTTCTTCTTTAACTTAGGGATCCACTAAAAAACATTTCAAAAACAAAATATTACTCTGTTTTCCTCCTAAAATTTTACACTGCTGGTGTGTGTAAAAATCCCTTTTACATTAACTACTGTAAAAAAAGAGTTTTACATATACCGCTGTAATAAAAAATATTTAATTACATTTACTGCTGTAAATGTAAATGTAATTCCTTACATTTCATTACACAAAAAAATCTCCTTCAATGTCGCGCTGCTGCACGTCTCTTGCTCTTCATGATTACATTTTTTACTACGGTGTGAAAACACTTTTCTTTTTATTCTCACTGTTGTGCTCCCTCTCACTCATTTCATTGCTCTGTTCTGGTTTTTTTTTATCCGCACTTGCTGTGCGTTTCATTGCCCATACATTTGCAATAAACAACGCCCTCTGTGCATCTCATCTCATTTTTCTGCTGCCGCCTCCGAAGGAGAAGGGAAAAAAACAGCTAGTTGTGTAGTATTTGGGCAAATAAACCAATCACGGGCCACATTCAAAAACTTTGTCGTCGTTCAGCACAGGGTCCCTAACACTGTTCTAGATGACGCGATGAGACGGCCTCACACCTGAATTCATATTTCAACGTCGCCCACTACTAACTCCTACAGAGCGACCTTACGGTGATCCTCACACCTGAATTCATATTTCAACGTCGCCCACTACTATCTTCTTTTTCAACAGTAGGAAGAGTTCGTTGAAGTAACTCTTCCTATCAAAGTACTCTGTACTTTACATCGTTGACCGACAGAACATGCCTTCAGAGTCCATTTGTTTGATGGCCCACTAACCATTCAGGCATTAATAATCCATTCAGATTTTGAGGACGTCCCTCAAGATGCGATGTGTTCAAATTTCTGATGATCTCGACAGCAACTTCGACGATGTTATTTAGCATTACAATTCAGGGTTTCGGTTTTAGGTTTTAAATTCACTGTCGTTAGCGCCTTCTTCCGGCCAAAATAGCGCTCATTATTCAATTGTGTTCTGACGTATATTTGATATGTAGGTAAGCTATATATATATATATACACACGCGATTATTATTCAATTGTGTTGTGACGTATATTTTATATGTAGGTAAAGCAATATAGATTTTGCATGAGTATTAAACGTGGTATATTTTATATATATATAAGGAGTACGATGATTGATGATTAATGTTTATGGAGATTAATATGGTTTTTAGTGTTATTTAACTAAATAAGATATTAATTGAGATTTTTTAATAGTTAATTTTTATGATTAAAAAGAAGGGAGAGAAACATTTTTATATTACTATAATTTTTGATGATTTAAGAAGTCAAGAAGGTTGGAAATGTGATAAAGGTTTTGGAAATTAGAATTTAGTCTCAAGGTGTTTTGGGACTTGAGCAACTCCTAGTTTTATTTTGAAGCTCATGAGAATTAGTTCTTACCTTGGCAATGTCTATTTTCCGGGGTTTTGGCTGGAGTTAGAAGCAATTTTGGGGAACTTCTTGGCTTCCATGTTGTAAATCATCTTTTTACACGTCAAATATCTAAGCATAGTCATGCTTTCAATAGGGAAAGGCTAGCTTCAATCAAGAGAATAAGGTAGGGAATATTTTCTTTGATCTTGAAGTTGTAAGCTATAAATTGCTTTTGAATAAACTTCATCTTCCTTCACTTTTCTCTAGTTATACTATAGCCCTAAACCTCACATCCCTATAAAATAACAAGAATGACAAAAATGTCAAAGACAAAAAAAAATTATTTCATACCCAAATATCTATAAACTTACAATTATTTTCAATCTCATAATAAACTTTCCAAAAATATTTTAATTTAAAATATTTAATACACTATTACTTATTACTTATTACATATATATTTTTATATAATTCTATCTCACTTGTTAATTTTCATTTCCATTTTCCTTTTAAATATTTAATACATTATTACTTATTGAATATGGTTTTTTTATATAATTCTATCCTCCCTTCTTAATTTTCATTTCCATTCTCCTTTTAGTTGTGCATATATTTTTGAAAAAACTGTTTTATTAAATAATTTTAATTCAAAAAATATTTACATCTATTCGTAATTTAATTAAAATAATTTTCTATATTTTAATTTATGATATTTAATGCAATGCACTGCATATGGCTTATCTTATAACTCTACTCATACTAAACGAGTTGTCCAGCTGACCCATGGTTACCTTTACCCTTTTCATACTAAACGAGTTGTCCAGCTGACCCATGGTTACCTTTACCCTTTTCTTTATGCATTTATGGTTTGAAAAACATATTTTACTAAGCGTTGTTTAATTTATTAGATTGAAAACATATTATGTTTTGAATAATTATATTAAATATATTTAAATTTTAAATTTATTATTAATCAAAACGATTAATTTTTTTAAATTTATTCAATTAAAAAAATCATTTAAAATATTTGACAGATATAATAAATAAAAAAATTCATAAAGACATGCATCGATTATTATTGAGGTTTTATGCATATCATTAATCAATTCCATGTCAAAAAATATACATTGAAATATAATTATAATTGAATTTTTGAATTTGATAGACATTATATTATATATTATATTGTAATGTTTAAATAAGTTAGGATGGGAAAATGGTTTTTTTATATAATTTGATGAAATCTTAGTGTAAATTTTTGGAAATTAAGTTTTAGAAGTTTAAGTATTTGAGAGGTCTTTAAAGATTTTGAGTCCATTTACATTATTAAAAAGAAAATTTAAATATTATTATTTTTATATTTTTGAAAAAAATACTAAATTTTTGAGAGAAAATTATTATCTCAACAAAATTAATGCATATTTAAATAAGTCCAAATATAATGGTTATTTATAAGAATATTGAAATATTTTATTTATAATTTATATTAAATTAATATTTAATATTATTTTATAATAATCATTATTTATAAATATTGATTTATGTATTTATAATTCATAATATTAATATTTATTTTAAATGATATATGTGTTTAATTAATATTGAAAAATAAAGATATATATATAATTTGTATTTGAATAATGAAATTTAAATTAAATACTTCAAAATATAATTATTATTTTTTTGTTTTTTAAACTCAAAAAAAAATATTTAAAAAATAGTTAATTTTGTTTAGTTAAATTTAAATATAGAATATAATAATATTATTCACAATATGATATAAAGACATAATAAATTTTGACATTATTAAATTGAAATGAGTCACTTTAGTTTCCATAATATAATTGGACGTAGCCATATAAATTAAAAGTGTAGTCTAACTTATAGGTTAAATGTCTTTTTTTTTACATTTTTTCTGGTTAATTTTAATTAAAATGCACAGAGAATTTTAAAAACTTGGGTTTAAATTTTTTAATCTATATAATTCAAGTGCCTTAGGAGATTTTGAGGGTGCTTAATCCATTTATATTCCCTGAATTTGGTGAATTCGGGTGGAAAAGGGTATTGCATCTATATGTTGGACTATGCCTAAATTAAATGGTTGAAAAACATTGATACACTCAATTCATAATAAACATCAAAACACATAATTTATGATACAACCCATATTACCAAAAAGAAAAATAGCATAAATACTAACTAATATATAAATTTTTTATTAGTAATAATTATAAAAAAATTACTATATAAGCTAAAGATATATACATTTAAAAATAAATAATACATGCGACAAGATTATCAACCATAGAGATTTTCAATTTATAAATAACATTTGTTACGACATGATGTGTCAATATCATAGTTTTTAAATACCAAATAATTAGAAATTCATAGTTAATTTCATATGACTAGTTTATATGACTTTTTTTTTAAATTACTAGTTAATTTAATTAAAATGATAAAATATCATCACTACATTTAATATAAATTTCAACTTTTAATTAACTATTATTAAAAATGAAATGAAATCTATAAAATCAATTAATAATTATTAATTAAATTAAAATTTTAACAATCTTATTCTAAAATAGAATATGAGTTAAAATTATGTTTATCCATTAAACTTCCTGCTATAGTATCTTTTTAAAAATCATTTTTATTTTAGTTGACCTTACTTTTATCCATTAAACTTTATACTACTATGGTATCTTTTTAAAAATCATTTTTATATTAATTAACTTTACCAAACTAGCTTTTTAAAATATTTTGGAATCATATAAATATATCAACATCATATAAATATCTCAATTTGTTGGTCAAATACAAAAATATTATCAAAATTAAAAATAAAAGTGAGTTCAAATTTCCTTTACATCACATTCCAAAATATTTCTATCACATTCTACTAGTTAAATAAGAATAGGAATGGTTATTCAAGTGTACATGTTCTATAATATTCTCTAAATCAACCATCTAGTTAAGTTCAATTGATCATCATAGAATTCCTATAATTTCGATACTGAATCAAGCATAGAGTTTCTTCGGCCTAGTGATCAAATTTGAAGGGCAAGTCTTAATTTTATTTGGAAGGGCATATATTTATCTAACCCTTCAAAGATGAAAAGTTATAAAAAAAAATTGTACTTATATTAACAAGTGTATATTAAATAAACTCTTTATAAAAAAAATGCCAAAATGAAATGGTGTCCTTCTAAATATTTAAAATTTAAAAAGTGGCTACATTAAAACACTATAAAATCTCAATAGAATTTAGTAAATAGGCAAACATTTTTCTCAAATTCTATTAAAAAAGGTAAACATATGTTTCTTCTATTCATTATATAATCTTCAAAAGTATTTGAATTTACATCATTGAAAATATAAATCTATTTGCACAATGGATTTTTTTTTTAGTTTTCATTTGTTTCTAATTTATACTATCTATTTTGTTCAGCTTGAAACAATTTAAAGCAAACAAAAAAAACAAATATATACCTTCAACAACCAAGGGAATTGAACTTTTCTATTAACATTGTTCAATCAAAGAACACTATCAATAGACTTCCATCTCCATTAAGAACTTCAAGCTCTATAGATTCAAAAATTTATGTAATTAAAAGGAAAGTTTTCTATATCTAATAGGGAAATAGTGTAATATGTAATACACATCCGCATTGTTGTTGTTGTATGGCTTGGTTGTTCTTTTTTTTGTTGTATGGCTTGGTTGGTCATTTTTTGTTGTTGTTTAAGAATGGTTTTCAAATTTGGTTCTTACAGTGAATTCAAGTTTGGTTGATGCCTTTTTCTAATAACACAGTTTCTTTTCGTTGATGTCTTTTTCTAATAATATGGTTTCTTTTCATTAACAATGTCTTTTAAATTTTCTATGATTTCAACATCTCCTTAAAAAACCTTCATAGCAGCAGCTACATGGGAATCCGCACACACAACTTATTTCCTAGATGTCGAATGGAGAGAATGAAGCCAGAGACACAATAGTAGTTGTATGGATAGTTATTGGAATTCTATATCTTTTGGGAAGACCAACCAGAAAAAAGAAAATTCAACCAGAAAAAGAAAATTAAGTTGTAGCCCTGTAGGCACGGGAGGCACAATAGTAGTTGTATGGATAGCTATTGGCATTCTATATCTTTTGGGAAGACCAATCAGAAAAAGAAAATTAAGTTGTAGCCCTATAGGCAGACCAATCTTCTGTTGTGTGGTTATTAATAGAGCCCTAGAGTTTCATTTTAACACTTCTCCCCGGTTCAAAACTCTACATAATTTTATGGGAAGCACATTTATTATTTCTCAAATTTTTTTTATAGCATTAATTTCTATGTTTTCAAAAACTAGAGAGTTAATAAAGAAAAAGGCTTTTTAAGATAAGAGAAGAAATACAAGGTTTTAAATAAAGTTTGATTTTACCAATGCTAGGCTTAATAGTGAGCTTGATTACAGTAAGTTCAAATGGCAACGATGTTAGGCTTTTGTAAGCATTATGGTTGTCACTGATGGAATCATCTTAAAATAGAAAAAAGATGGTAGTAGTTATTTACAAGAATATAACAAACGTTCGAATCACTAATCGTAGTGACCACCACTAATGGGGTAATCTCATAATTGAACAATCTTGTCTGAATGGTTGGTTGACAAGAAAGAAAGAAAATAAAGATATAATAGAAAATGTGGTTATGATGTAAAAATGTCAATATTGTCATTTTAATCTATTTTTAAACATGATAAAATTACATCCTTAACTAATTTATTTAATTTATTGCTATAAAATAAGAATTTAAATTAATAAAGTGATTACTCTACCCTAAAGAAACAACCCTATCGGGAACCCTATTGGCCTTATTATACTATCTCAAGATATCTATGTGGAAAATCAAAGTAATGTCATGAATATGTCCTCGTAAAGGTAGGATGGAAGATGTTTTCATAGCCGTCAGATGATCAGTACTCGAATATATTCGTCATGATCAGTAGTCGAATATATTCAACATCCTCGAAGATGTAGTAGATGGTAGTAGTTATTTACAAGATGAAAAAAAAGGTTTGTAAATTAGTAAGGGTAGTTATCACCATTTAATTTAATGGGGTAATCTCATAATTGAACAATCTTGTGTTAATAGTGGGTTGACAAGAAAGAATAAAATTTTACAAATTAAGGAAAGAAAATGGAGATAGCACAGAAAATTTAGTATGTGGTTATGATGTAAAAATGTCAATATTGTCACTTTAATATATTTCTAAGCGCCAGACAAATATGAAAAATATCATTTCAAATGATGAACTGCATACCTGTTGAAGGCCATTGATTGGGAAAGTGAAATCGTGCTTTCCTTTATCGACACTTTAGAAGCTTCATAACTCCCCTTCCAATCCCCTAGAAAAACGAATATATGAAAAAATATGAAGTGAAATATTTCAATGGATTGATTTTTCAGAGTTGAGCAAAGCAAGATGTAATTACAAGCATAAGTAAATATAAGGAGACACAAATCCACATCAAACATTCAGGTTGAATGGAAAGATTAAGAGATTCTGCTTGATACGGAGTGTAATCATGATGGTTCTCATTCTGCAGCAATTTCATCGTTTCCTCGTCAGGAAGGGAAAAAATATATCGACTTTGCTCAAAGACTTAGTCCAAAAAATCTTCATCGATGACATGATGGACGATATAAAAAAAATTGAGAGTCTACACATGAATATATAAAGATCAATCAACCATTCCATACATAATAATTTTAATCGGTTCTGCCTAAATCAATGAACTGAATGAAAGGCCAGGGAAATGAAAGTTGAAAAATATAACTGAGAGTTAAAAATACCTTGCGAACTTGTGTTGTAGTCGCAGTAAGTTTGTGATTGGAAAAATCAATGCAGGCAAGATTCACAGGCTCAGAATAATCTACCTCAGTCATGGTTAATTCTGTCTTTTTTCATTTGCTTCTTCTAAATCTTTGATACCTTCAAGATATGCACAAGGTTGGGATTGGAAAAATCAATGCAAGCAAGATTCGCAGGCTCAGAATAATCTACCTCAGCCATGGTTAATTCTGTCTTTTTCCATTTACTTCTTCTAAATCTTCGATACCTTCAAGATATGCCCTGTTCACGGATTGGAAAATAATGGAGGCAAGATTCACAAGCTCAGAATAATAAACCTCATTCATGGTTAATTCTCTCTTTTGTCATTCTCTTCTTGTAAATCTTTGATACCTTCAAGATATGCCCCGTTCACAGATACCAATACATAGCTACTTCCCCTCTGCTATTAATGAATGTGTAAAAGAAACCTCTGTTATCAACGAATGCGAACATAAACCTCATATCACAATTGTTAACTCTATTAGTGCTGCCATTATCACTGATGGCCTCGGAATAGATGAGCAACCTCTATTACATCCCATTGCACTTTTTTTAGTGTTGCCAGAACCTCCTACAGACTTTAGAGTAATTTTTTTTTAAATATCCTACTAACAGGCAGCCCTTCATAAAAATAAAAATAAAATTTCACTTAGGTTAGATATATATAATTTCATTTATGTTAGATAAAACTTTAATAAAAACCTAAGAATAAAATATTAAAAATTTAATAAATTATAATAACAATAATAAAATCTTTATTAAGAATAAAATATTAAAAATTTAATAAATTATAATAACAATAATAAAATCAATTCATATTGAATAAATATAAAATTAATTTATTATAAAATTTTAATAAATTATAATAACAATAATAAAATCAATTCCTATTGAATAAATATAAAATTAATTTATTATAAATATTTAAATAAAATTTTAATTTTATAAATTTGATTTTAATTATATTAAACAATATAATATAGGATTGTTTTATTTTAATTTGTAAAACATATCAATACATAAATTAAAATTCAAGGAACCATATAAAATTAAATTAAATGGACAGTAAGAAACAATTCATGATAAGTATTAAAACACCTTATTTTACATTTCAAATTCTTAAAAAAGAAATCATAATTAACTAAATTATAACTTTGTTTAAAATAATTAATCTATAAAGTATTCATAACCCCAAGAGTTAGCTTAATTGGTAGAGTCCCCAACCCTAAGAGTTAGGTCAATTGGTAGAGTCCCCAGTCACTAAAACACCTTTGCTTGTCAGGGATCACAATGGAGTGGTTCAACTCTATTCACACCCTCGGGGCCACTCTCCATGATTGAACCGAGATCACTATGGACTTGTTCAACTCTATTCACACCCTCGGGGCCACTCTCCATGATTGAGCCCGCAGTAAGAGATCCCTTCAAGTGGATCTACTTGGTACAAATAACAAAATTCTTAATCATAGAAATTCTTGACTTATAAATAGACTTTGTCACAATACCATGAATCGATACCATGGCTTATTAATACCACATACAAAAAAAACTCAATTCATTTTACATAACACTTATTTAAATTAATAAAAAAATGATTTTTAATTTGAATTTAATCTAATTTCTTTCTTTCAACTTTTTGGACCATATCAGCCATTCATATTCCTCTTTTTTTAATCTCTCTTTATTAACATATCTCAGTGAGATCTCATTTTTATTTTTATTTCGATAGAAAATATTCACAGATATTCCTAATCGATTTATAAGGACATTTTGCACGCTTAGCACCGGGATATTTGATTGATTGGGATGTTGAAATTAAACATAATTAGATCGAATATTTTAATTTTTTTTCATTTTTTTTTAAGGAACAGACACGTCAGCTAGCTAAGTTAAATAAGTCACAGACACGTCAGCTAACTAAGTTAAATAAAATTTTCAAAATATCTCAAAGTTTACCATCAAACTAAACATAACCCAACATAAATAGCCTCCTAGCTACTTTCACACTGTCCGATAATCTCATCCGTGAGAAAGTCCAGAAAAGTATGAAATTCCTCGTACGTTTTCATTCGGGGGACAGAAACCATTAAATCCCTAAACTAATCCATTTCCTCCAGGGATACAATTTTAGGTATTTACCAGCCATGGAACCCCCCAGCCTTGAATAATTGAGGTAAAGATGAGGTTGAACAAAGGGAACTAGATGATGCAGAATACACGTGCAAGCCTTCCTCTCACATTAAAAATTAAGCTACTTGTGTAGTATTTGGGTAAAGTAAACCTATCATGGGCTACATTGAAGAACGTTGTCGTCAACGCAGGGTCATTACACGGATCCATAACTAGTTGGATCCATAACTAGTTGGTAAACGGACTTATTTTATAACGATGAAACGCATGCTGATCCACTATAAGCCTTTCCATGATCCGATGGAACATGTTTATTGTTGGAGGTGCTACACACTTACATGTGGACACTTAGTTAGAGCATGGAACTACATGTAAGATTCCTTCTGAGTGATTTACTCCCTGATTTGCTCCTTCTTTAACTCTGCAACTGGCTAGTTCTTCTGCATGATTTACTCCCTTGTTTGCTCCGCAACTGGCTAGTTCTCTCCGTAACTTGTTGTAGGTGTTGAGTCCTCTCATTTATCACCACTATGGTGCATTACCGTGGGATCTTCACGTAGTAATGCTATATCATGAGCATTGTAACCTATTTTCTAATAAATTATTCTTTTGTTCTTTCGATTTTCTTTTAGTGTTTTTGCTCTGCAAAGCTGTGTGTTCAATCTTTACTAGCTATATTCATTTTTGTAGGTTTTCTAACACATTTACATGGTATCAGAGCCCACCGGTTGCTAGATAAAAGGTGCACCAGTACATTATTTTGCAGGTATTACAGCTTCGAGATCAAAGATCGATAGAAAAATGGAGTTTCCCAAAGCATCGATCCTAGCACTGTACAACTATCATGAATGGAAAGACCAAATGGCTCGATACCTTTGTCAAAAAGGGTTGTACAGGATTACCATGGCTGCAGAAGTGGAACCCACTTCAGCCATGGAGAAATCCAAGTACCTCAACCGCATGGATGAGGCCCACGAATCCATATGCATGTGCATCTCTACAGAGTTGCAGTTTCATCTATCTGCCTGTAATTCTCCCAATGAGATTTGGAAAAAGGTTGAAGATCTCTACGAGAAACAGGATGAGATGAAAGGACATATGCTCGAAGTGGAACTACTGTCATTGGTTCCACAGAACTATGACATAATTCAAGACTTCTTCACTAAATATAATTATCTATTGCTGCAACTCAAGGGTTGTGGAATTGACAAATCCAAGGAGGAGAGTCGCCAAGTTCTCTCTATCATGTCAAAGCTCAGACCGGAATACTCCGTCTTTGTGTCTACATTTCATTCAGTAAGACTGGCAACAGGTAAATCCTACACTATGCCTTCTCTCAAAGAGTTCATGGAGTCCCTTACTTTTGAGCAAGATAAACTAATTGACATGGTGAAAATCAAACCTCCAAAAGCGCATGCACTTGCTGTGCATGGTGGAAGCCACAATAAAAATCACAGATTTAATTCAAATCAGAAAAATCAGCAGCAAAAAGACAAAGGAAAATCGCATTCCCATCTAAAGAAGGAATGGTACACCAAGCCCTTTAATGACTCCTCTGGTTCGAGAAATGAGAAAGGGAAGAAAGGAAACAAATGCACCTACTGTCAAAGAGGATTCTGTTCAGAATCCTCTTGCATGAAGAAAAAAATTGACCAAATGGCAGAAATCCTTTAGAAGCACAACCTTGGGGACCACATCCCTCAAGGCGCCAAGAAGAAAACTAAGGATCCGCCACACGGGAAAGGTAACAATTTTCATGCTTTAGTTGCAATTAATTCTTCCCCTGATGCATGAATTATAGATTCTGGTGCATCACATCATATGGTTGCTGCAAAGGAAGTCTATTCCTCTTTGGATGCATGCAAAGGACCTCCCATCCTCATGGGAGATGACTCACCTATTGAGGTCACCGAAAATGGTAGAGTGTAACTTTTACACGGAAGCTTTGAAGATGTGCTTCATGTTCCAAAACTTTCGATAAACTTGCTTTCAGTTTATCAGATCACTCATTCCGGCATCAGAAAGAGAGTGGAATTCACTCCAGATGTAGTGAACATATATGACCTACATAGCAACTCTAAACTTGCAACCAGTAAGGTAAACAATGGAGCCAGATTGCATACATCTTCTCAATTTCTTGAATCTAAATCCTCCTTATTGCTTACACATGCTGATGATAGTAGTAGGCTTTGGCACGAGAGGTTTGGTCACTTAAATTAGAGGTATATGCAGCAGTTAGGCAAGCATGAGATGGTGGAAGGCTTGCCAAATATTAGTGTCTCCAAAGGAGTTTGTGAAGGGTGTGTCCTTGGAAAACATCCTAGAGAAAAGTTTGACACTGGAAAGACTCACAGAGCATCCTCTCCTCTAGATCTGATCCATAGTGATCTCATGGGGTCTTTTCCTCATCCTTCCATCAACAAAGCAAGGTATGTGCTTACATTTATTGATGATTTCTCACGATATACTTGGGTGTATCTTCTGAGGAACAAATCTGAAGTTTTTACGCACTTTGAAGATTTCAAAGCACTAGTTGAGACACAGTCGGAGAGAAAGATCAAAGCCCTCCATACAGACAATGGGGGGGAATATGTTAACACGGAACTTCAGAACCTTTGCCTTGATTCCGGCATACAATTGCAGTACATAGTTCCATACACTCCGCAGTAGAACGAAGTTGCTGAGAGAAAGAACCGATCTCTCAAAGAGATGGCTTCCTGCATGTTGCATGCTAAGTCACTACCTCATAAGCTATGGGCTGAAGCACTTAATTGTGCTAACTACATCCATAACAGATCTCCTCATAGGTCTGTTAAGGATCAGACCCCCTTTGAGGCTTGGAGCGACACTAAACCAAAGGTCACCCACTTCTGTGTTTTTGGCTCCCCCGCATGGGCCAGGATCGCCTCTGAAAAGAGGAAATCTCCTGATCCACAGAGTATTGAGTGCATCTTTGCTGGATACCTTGATGGTGTGAAGGGATATCGACTCCTGATTTCCTCTATAGAAAAGATCATCATTGAGTGAAGTGTCAAATTTGAGGAAAGTCTCTCGCATGCACCTCAATTGCCGCATGTAGACACCTTTTATCTACCTCATGTCCGAGATGATGACTCAGTACACTCAGATGCAGATACAAAGCATGAAAATGCCGAGGTAGAGCATGCAAGTGCAGAGACAGAGTCTTCAGATACAAATCTAGTGCATGCATATGATGATCCACATCCAAGCATAGATCGAGCTTCCCGCAGTGAATCAACTTCCCCTGTCATAAATCAGAGAACAAGGGGCTTACGTGAGATATATGCACAAGACCACCCAACTGCTAAAAATGGTCTTGTGGGGGATAATTCTAATATGCAGAAGACTAACTCAGAGTTTATTGAGCCTCTTCTTGCCCTCACTGCCACTGAACCATCACCATCTTGGCATTGTCATTTGGTTCAGTCTTCTGATCCGTAGTCTTATTTTGAGGCTGTTGGGAATCCATCTTGGGAGTCCTCCATGGAGGAGGAGTATAACTCCCTCCTCGAGAACCAGACCTGGGATCTGGTCCCCCTTCCTTCAGGAAGGAAAATTTTCCGATGCAAATGGCTCTATAGGACCAAGAGTGTTGCAGATGGGAAAATCACCAGACAAAAAGCCTGGCTAGTAGCCAAAGGCTTCCAACAAGTGCATGGCATTGATTATGATGAGACGTTTGCTCCAGTAGCAAAGATGGATTCCATATGCCTTGCACTTGCCATTGCAGCTACCTAGGGGTGGGAAGTACATCACATGGATGTGAAGAATGCCTTTCTTCACAGAGACCTATCTGAGGAGATCTACATGGAGCAGCCACATCGTTTCACTTAGGATTCATTTTTGGTCTATAGACCGAAGAAATCTCTCTACGACCTTAAGCAGTCCGCGAGAGCTTGGTATGCGAAGATGGATTCTTTTCTCTTATCACAAAACATTGAAAGATGTAAGTCTGATCCGAATGTTTACATGCTCAAGACACATGATTCTCTTCTTATCTTAGTTTTGTATGTGGATTATCTCCTGATCACTGGCAGCTTAGCTTCAGCCATTGCTGCAGTCAAGAGGGCGTTGCATGATAGGTTATTAATGACAAACATGGGTCCATTACACTTCTTTCTTGGTCTTGATATTAGCTAGGATGCCACAGGCATCAAACTCTCTCAGGCTAAGTATGCACGGGATCTCCTCGAGAGATTTCACATGACTGACTGCAAGCCAACACCGATCCTTTTCTGTTTGGGGTCCACCTTGAGGATGGAGGTGACACTCCATTAGTTGACAATACTCTCTACCGACAGCTAGTGGGGATCTTATTGTACCTCACCCACTCCAGACCAGATCTCTCATATGTAGTAGGGGCAGTTTCCAGATACATGCAGGAGGCGCATGAGCTACATTGGAATGCTGCCAAGCACATCCTCCGATATGTGCAGGGCACAATCACCTTCGGGATTCACTATGCAACAGGCACTTCATTGAATCTCCTTGGCTTCACCAATTCTAATTGGGTGGGCGACAACATTGATCGCAAGTCCACCTCCGGATATTCACTCAGTCTAGGGTCTGGCCCTATCTATTGGTCGAGCAAGAAGAAGGCTGCTATTGCTCTCTCTTCAGCCGAGGCCGAGTACAGAGGAGTATTCAACATCACCATTCAGGCTCTGTGGCTATAACACTTCCTCACTGAGTTGGGTGTCCAGTTCCACCAGCCCATTGTCATCTGGTGTGACAACCAAAGTACTCTCAAATTTTGCAGGGATCCAGTACAGCGGCAGAGGACGAAGCACATAGAGATCCATATGAACTACATCAGAGACTTAGTACATGATCGGGTCATTGATTTGTAGTTCTGTCCTTCAGCAGAACAGACTGCAGACATCTTCACTAAGACATTCATTGAGCAGAAGTTTCGCTCTCTGCGCGATCGTCTTGGAGTGAAGGACATAGTTTCTTAGCAACTGTCTTTTCTTCGTCTTTTCTTTTGATTACATTGTATTTTGAGGGGGGGGGGGGGGTTTCCCACTAGGTTTTCCCTCTTTCCTCAATTTTAGTACAAGTTGCATTGTATTTTGGGTGACCTTTGGCCTTCGTTGCCAGGGCCCATTTTCTATTTTTCCCCGTAGTGATGTTCAGGGGGGGTGTTGGAGGTACTACACACCTACATGCGAACACTTAGTTAAATCATGGGACTACATGCAAGATTCCTTCTGCATGATTTACTCCCTGATTTGATCCTTCTTTAACTCTGCAACTGGTTAGTTCTTCTGCATGATTTACTCCCTGATTTGTTCCTTCTTTAACTCCGCAACTGGCTAGTTCTCTCTGGAACTTGTTGTAGGTGTTGAGTCCTCTCATTGATCACCACTATGGTGCATTACCTTGGGATCTTCACCCAGTAATGCTATATAATGAACATTGTAACCTATTTTCTAATAAATTATTCTTTTGTTCTTTCGATTTTCTTTTAGTGTTTTTGCTCTGCAAAGCTGTGTGTTCAACCTTTACTAGCTAGATTAATCTATGCAGGTTTTCTAACACATTTACACTCATACGACAATGTTGGCTACTATTATATTATTCTTACTAACTCTTATAGAGAATTTTCAAGGGTATGAAGACTTCGTTGAAGTAAATTTTCTTACCAAATTAGTCTCTGCTTTACACCGTTCACCAACTAAACGTGCCTTCTAGTAGTTTGATGGCCTATTACCGACTATCCAGTCTTTAGGAATCCATTCAAGATTTTGATAACACCTCTCAAGATGCCATCTATAAAAATTTCTCATTAAAAAAAAAATATGATGATGTCATAGGATGATATTCTTTACCCTCACAGTTGAGGGTTTGCATTGAAACGCGTAGGTAGCGATGATTTAAATCCAGTGTCGTTAGCACTTCTTAGGGAAAAATAACGATTATAATTCAATTGTGATGTGATGTATATTTATACTTGGGTAAATCATCTAGATGCATGGGCATCATGATAACGTGAGTTTCTGGTGAAAAAAAAATGATTTCATGATTTTTTTTAAAAACAACTTTATAATATATATATGAATGATAGTATATATAAATATTTTTGTATTAACCATATAAATAAATAAATAAATAATATCAATTTTGCAGCAGTATAATTAATTAAATGGTTCATATTGATATTAATATTGTGGATTCATATTACATCACGAAATAAAGATTTTGAAAATTGGCCATTAACTCGGTCAATATTCATTTTTTGAATATTTGTCATAGTTTTATTTTATTCCATGGGTTTATCTATTGTATTGTGAAATGAAGTTTATATTGGTAGAATTTTTTATATTATTTGGTTCATGTAACATTATACTATTTTATGCATGCGATTTATAAGATTAAGTTTTTTAACACAAATAAAAATGGGGTGTTATGTTTTATTTATGTATATCTATATATGTGTATGTTTGTTTGTTTGTGCATGTGTGTATTAATTTTTTTTTTTTGTTTTGTCTTTCAAATGAAGATATGAACAATAATGATGTCATTTATTATGCCATAACAGTGCACAATATTGCTGGAGAGATAAGTTTTCTTTCATATATTTAGAACAAGTTTGATAGAAAACATGAGTTACATCCTAATTTTATTGATGAGCATCTTCGTGTGCTAGATGAAATGAAAACAAATGTAAAATACTTGTTACAAGTGCACTAGAGGGAGCGTGGGAGGAGAATAAGAAGGAATTGGTTGGAAAGTGTGAAGTATTGTGATCATTATCGTGTTACTTTGAATTAATGTTGCTTTTGTCATCAGTCTGGTTGTGTTTTGGAATAGGCTATTCCATAGATGATTTTTGATGGAGTATTTGTAACCTGCTCAGAACCCCTAGGAGATCCTTTTACTACCGCTGCGGTGGTAGTGAGATCTGATAATCTCATGCGTGAGAAAATCCAGACAAGTATGAACTTCGTCGTACTTTTCATTCACCATGAAATTCCTAAACTAATCCATCGTGCCGAGGGATACAATTTTAAATATTTCCCAGCCATGGAAGCCGCGAGCCATAAACAATTGAGGTAAATATGACGCAGAACGAAGGTAACCAGATGTTGCAGAATACACAGCGTGCAAACCTTCCTCTCGTATTATGGCACTGTAATCCATCCGAAGGAGAAGGAAAAAAAAAAGCTAGTTGTGTAGTATTTGGGCAAATAAACCAATCACGGGCCACATTCAAAAACTTTGTCGTCGTTCAGCACAGGGTCCCTAACACTGTTCTAGATGACGCGATGAGACGTCCTCACACCTGAATTCATATTTCAACGTCGCCCACTACTAACTCTTACAGAGCGACCTTACGGTGATCCTCACACCTGAATTCATATTTCAACGTCGCCCACTACTATCTTCTTTTTACTAACTCTTATACAGAGTTTTCAAGAGTAGAAAGAGTTCGTTGAAGTAACTTTTCCTATCAAAGTACTCTTAAATTCACTGTCGTTAGCGCCTTCTTCCGGCCAAAATAGCGCTCATTATTCAATTGTGTTCTGACGTATATTTGATATGTAGGTAAGCTATATATATATACACGCGATTATTATTCAATTGTGTTGTGACGTATATTTTATATGTAGGTAAAGCAATATAGATTTTGCATGAGTATTAAATGTGGTATATTTTATATATATAAAAGGAGTATTTTATGGAGATTAATATGGTTTTAGTCTTATTTAACCAAATAAGATATTAATTGGGATTTTTTAATAGTTAATTTTTATGATTAAAAAGAAGGGAGAGAAACATTTTTATATTATTATAATTTTTGATGATTTAAGAAGTCAAGAAGGTTGGAAATGTGGTAAAGGTTTTGGAAATTAGAATTTAGTCCCAAGGTGTTTTGGCAATTGAGCAACTCCTAGTTTTATTTTGAAGCTCATGAGAATTAGTTCTTACTTTGGCAATGTCTATTTTCCGGGGTTTTGGCTAGAGTTAGAAGCAATTTTGGGGAACTTCTTGGCTTCCATGTTGTAAATCATCTTTTTACACGTCAAATATCTAAACATAATCATGCTTTCAATAGGGAAAGGCTAGCTTGAATCAAGAGAATAAGATAGGGAGTATTTAGTTTGATCTTGAAGTTGTAAGCTATAAATTGCTTTTGAATAAGCTTGATCTTCCTTCACTATTCTTTAGATATACTATAGCCCTAAACCTCACATCCCTATAAAATAACAAGAATGACAAAAATATCAAAGACAAAAAAAAATTATTTCATACCCAAATATCTATAAACTTACAATTATTTTCAACCTCATAATAAACTTTCCAAAAATATTTTAATTTAAAATATTTAAACTTTCCAAATATATTTTAATTTAAAATATTTAATACACTATTACTTTTTGCATATATTTTTTTATATAATTCTATCTCACTTGTTAATTTTCATTTCCATTCTCCTTTTAAATATTTAATACATTATTACTTATTGAATATGGTTTGTTTATATAATCCTATCCTCCCTTCTTAATTTTCATTTCCATTCTCCTTTTAGTTGTGCATATATTTTTGAAAAAACTGTTTTATTAAATAATTTTAATTCAAAAAATATTTACATCTAATCGTAATTTAATTAAAATAATTTTCTATATTTTAATTTATGGTATTTAATGCAATGCACTGCATATTGCTTATCTTATAACTCTACTCATACTAAACGAGTTGTCCAGCTGACCCATGGTTACCTTTACATGTAGTTAATTTTCATTTTCACATTCCTTTTCTTTATGCATTTATGGTTTGAAAAACATATTTTACTAAGCGTTGTTTAATTAATTAGATTGAAAACATGATTTTAAATTATGTTTTAAATAATTATATTAAATATATTTTAATTTTAAATTTATTATTAATCAAAACGATTAAATTTTTTAAATTTATTCAATTAAAAAAGTCATTTAAAATATTTGACAGTTATAATAAATAAAAAATTCATAAAGACATGCATCGATTACTATTATGGTTTTATACATATCATTAATCACTTCCATGTCAAAAAATATACATTGAAATACAATTATAATTGAATTTTTGAATTTGATAGACATTATATTATATATTATATTGTAAAGTTTAAATAAGTTACGATGGAAAAATGGTTTTTTTATATAATTTGATGAAATCTAGTGTAAATTTTTGGAAATTAAGTTTTAGAAGTTTAAGTATTTGATAAGTCTTTAAAGATTTTGAGTCCATTTTCATTATTAAAAAGAAAATTTAAATATTATTATTTTTATATTTTTGAAAAAAATACTAAATTTTTGAGAGAAAACTATCATCTCAACAAAATTAATGCATATTTAAATAAGTCCAAATATAATGGTTATTTATATGAATATTAAAATATTTTATTTATAATCTATATTTAATCAATATTTAATATTATTTTATATAACATTATTTATAATATTGATTTATGTATTTATAATTCATAATATTAATACTTTATATTAATATTTATTTTAAATGATATGTGTTTAATTAATATTGAAAAATAAAGATGCATTTGTATTTGAATAATGAAATTTAAATTAAATACTTCAAAATATAATTATTATTTTTTTTGTTTTTTAAACTCTCAAAAAATAAATATTTAAAAAATAGTTAATTTTGTTTAGTTAAATTTAAATATAGAATATAATAATATTATTCACAATATGATATAAAAACATAATAAATTTTGACATTATTAAATTGAAATGAGTCATTTTAGTTTCCATAATATAACTGGACATAGCCATATAAATTAAAAGTGTAGTCTAACTTATAGGTTAAATGTCCTTTTTTGTGACATTTTTTCTGGTTAATTTTAATTAAAATGCACAGAGAATTTTAAAAATTTGGGTTTAAATTTTTTAATCTATATAATTCAAGTGCCCTAGGAGATTTTGAGGGTCCTTAATCCATTTATATTCCCTGAATTTGGGTGGAAAAGGGTATTGCATCTATATGTTGGACTATGCCTAAATTAAATGGTTGAAAAACATTGATAGACTCAATTCATAATAAACATCAAAAAACATAATTTATGATACAACCCATATTACCAAAAAAAAAATAGCATAAAAACTAACTAATATATAAATTTTCTATTAGTAATAATTATAAAAAATTTACTATATAAGTTAAAGATATATACATTTAAAAATAAATAATACATGCCACACGAGATTGTCAACCATAGAGATTTTCAATTTATAAATAACATTTGTTACGACATGATGTGTCAATATCATAGTTTTTTAATACCAAATAATTAGAAAATCATAGTTAATTTCATATGACTGGTTTATATGACTTTTTTTTAATTACTAGTCAATTTAATTAAAATGATAAAATATCATCACTACGTTTAATATAAATTTCATTTTTTAATTAACTATGAAATCTATAAAATCACTTAATAATTATTAATTAAATTAAAATTTTAACAATCTTATTCTAAAATAGAATATGAGTTAAAATTATGTTTATCCATTAAACTTCCTGCTGCTATAGTATCTTTTTAAAAATCATTTTTATTTTATTTGACCTTACTTTTATCCATTAAACTTCATACTATGGTATCTTTTTAA
Source organism: Pinus tabuliformis (assembly GCA_031772625.1). Classification (NCBI taxonomy): domain Eukaryota; kingdom Viridiplantae; phylum Streptophyta; class Pinopsida; order Pinales; family Pinaceae; genus Pinus; species Pinus tabuliformis. The sequence continues at coordinate 653,680,424 of CM062806.1, forward strand.
AAATCATTTTTATATTAATTAACTTTACTAAGCTAGCTTTTTAAAATATTTGTGGAATCATATAAATATATCAACATCATATAAATATCTCAATTTGTTGGTCAAATTCAAAAATATTCTCAAAATTAAAAATAAAAGTGAGTTCAAATTTCCTTTACATCACATTCCAAAATATTTCTATCAAATTCTACTAGTCAAATAAGAATAGGAATGGTTATTCTAGTGTATATGTTCTATAATATTCTCTAAATCAAACATTTAGTTAAGTTCAATTGATCATCATAGAATTCCTATAATTTCGATAGTGAATCAAGCATAGAGTTTTTTTGGCCTAGTGATCAAATTTGCAGGGCAAGTCTTAATTTTATTTGGAAGGGCATATATTTATCTAACCCTTCAAAGATGAAAAGTTATAAAAAAAAAATTGTACTTCTATTAAAAAGTGTATATTAAATAAACTCTTTATAAAAAAAATGCCAAAATGAAATGGTGTCCTTCTAAATATTTAAAATTTAAAAAGTGGCTACATTAAAACACTATAAAATCTCAATAGAATTTAGTAAATAGGCAAATATTTTTCTCAAATTCTATTAAAAAAAGGTAAACATATGTTTCTTCTATTCATTAGATAATCTTCAAAAGTATTTGAATTTACATCATTGAAAATATAAATCTATTTGCACAATGGAATTTTTTTTTAGTTTTCATTTGTTTCTAATTTATACTATCTGTTTTGTTCAGCTTGAAACAATTTAAAGCAAACCAAAAAAACAAATATATACCTTCAACAACCAAGAGAATTGAACTTTTCTCTTAACATTGCTCAATCAAAGAACACTATCAATAGACTTTCATCTCCATTAAAAACTTCAAGCTCTATAGATTCAAAAATTTATGTAATTAAAAGGAAAGTTTTCTATATCTAATAGGGAAATATTGTAATATGTAATACACATCTACATTGTTGTTGTTGTATGGCTTGGTTATTCTTTTTTTGTTGAATGACTTGGTTGGTTGTTTTTTGTTGTTGTTTAAGAATGGTTTTCAAATTTAGTCCTTACAATGAATTCAAGTTTGGTTGATGCCTTTTTCTAATAACGCAATTTCTTTTCATTGATGTCTTTTTCTAATAATATGGTTTCTTTTCATTAACAATGTCTTTTAAATTTTCTATGATTTCAACATCTCCTTAAAAACCCTTCATAGCAGCAGGTATATGGGCATCCGCATAGGCAACTTATTTCCTAGATGTCGAATGGAGAGAATGAAGCCAGAGACACAATAGTAGTTGTATGGATAGTTATTGGCATTCTATATCTTTTGGGAAGACCAAACAGATAAAAGAAAATTCAACCAGAAAAAGAAAATTAAGTTGTAGCCCTGTAGGCACGGGAGACACAATAGTAGTTGTATGGATAGCTATTGGCATTCTATATCTTTTGGGAAAACCAATCAGAAAAAGAAAATTAAGTTGTAGCCCTATAGGTAGACCAATCTTCCGTTGTGTGGTTATTAATAGAGCCCTGGAGTTTCATTTTAACACTTCTCCCTGGTTCAAAACTCTACATAATTTTATGGGAAGCACATTTATTATTTCTCAATTTCTTTTTTATAGCATTAATTTCTATGTTTTCAAAAACTAGAGAGTTAATAAAGAAAAAGGCTTTTTAAGATAAGATAAGAAATACAAGGTTTTAAATAAAGTTTGATTTTACCAATGCTAGGCTTAATACTGAGCTTGATTACAGTAAGTTCAAATGGCAACAATGCTAGGCTTTTGTAATCATTATGGTTGTCACCGATGGAATCATCTTAAAATAGAAAAAAGATGGTAGTAGTTATTTACAAGAATATAACAAATGTTCGAATCACTAAGCATAGTGACCACCACTAATGGGGTAATCTCATAATTGAACAATCTTGTCTTAATGGTTGTCAAAATTGAAAAATCTTGTCTGAATGGTTGGTTGACAAGAAAGAAAGAAAATAAAGATACAATAGAAAATGTGGTTATGATGTAAAAATGTCAATATTGTCATTTTAATCTATTTTTAAACATGATAAAATTGCATCCTTAACTAATTTATTTAATTTATTGCTATAAAATAAGAATTTAAATTAATAAAGTGATTACTCTACCCTAAAGAAACAACCCTATCGGGAACCCTATTGGCCTTATTATACTATCTCAAGATATCTATGTGGAAAATCAAAGTGTTGTCATGAATATGTCCTCGTAAAGGTAGGATGGAAGATGTTTTCATAGCGGTCAGATGATCGGTACTCGAATATATTCATCATGATCAGGAGTCGAATATATTCAGCATCCTCGAAGATGTAGTAGATGGTAGTATTTATTTACAAGATGAAAAAAAAATGTTTGTAAATCAGTAAGCGTAGTTATCACCATTTAATTTAATGGGGTAATCTCATAATTGAACAATCTTGTGTTAATAGTGGGTTGACAAGAAAGAATAAAATTTTACAAATGAAGGAAAGAAAATGGAGATACCACAAAAAATTTAGTATGTGGTTATGATGTAAAAATGTCAATACTGTCACTTTAATCTATTTCTAAGCGCCGGAAAAATATGAAAAATATCATTTCAAATGATGAACTGCATACCTGTTGAAGGCCATTGATTGGGACAGTGAAATCATGCTTTCCTTTATCGACACTTTAGAAGCTTCATAAATCCCCTTCCAATCCCCTAGAAAAATGAATACTTTAAAAAATATGAAGTGAAATACTTCAATGGATTTATTTTTCAGAGTTGAGCAAAGAAAGATGTAATTACAAGCATAAGTAAATATAAGGAGACACAAATCCACATCAAACCTTCAGGTTGAATGGAAAGATTAAGAGATTCTGCTTGATACGGAGTGTAATCATGATGGTTCTCATTCTGCAGCAATTTCATCGTTTCCTCGCCAGGAAGGGAAAAAATATATCGACTTTGCTCAAAGACTTAGTCCAAAAAATCTTCATCGATGACATGATGGACGATATAAAAAAAAATTGAGAGTCTACACATGAATATATAAAGATCAATCAACCATTCCATACATAATAATTATAAAGATCAATCAACCATTCCATACATAATAATTTTAATCGGTTCTACCTAAATCAATGAACTGAATGAAAGGCTAGGGAAATGAAAGTTGAAAAATAAAACTGAGAGTTAAAAATACCTTGCGAACTTGTGCTGTAGTCGCAGTATGTTTGTGATTGGAAAAATCAATGCAGGCAAGATTCACAGGCTCAGAATAATCTACCTCAGTCATTGTTAATTCTGTCTTTTTTCATTTGCTTCTTCTAAATCCTTGACACCTTCAAGATATGCACAAGGTTGGGATTGGAAAAATCAATGCAAGCAAGATTCACAGGCTCAGAATAATCTTCCTTAGCCATGGTTAATTCTGTCTTTTGTCATTTACTTCTTCTAAATCTTTGATACCTTCAAGATATGTCCTATTCACGGATTGGAAAAGAATGCAGGCAAGATTCACAAGCTCAGAATAATAAACCTCATTCATGGTTAATTCTCTCTTTTGTCATTTTCTTCTTCTAAATCTTTGATACCTTCAAGATATGCCGTGTTCACAGATACCAATACATAGCTACTTCCCCTCTGCTATCAATGAATGCGTAAAAGAAACCTCTATTATCAACGAATGCGAACATAAACCTCATATCGTGATTGTTAACTCTATCAGTGCTGCCATTATCATTGATGGCCTGGGAATAGATGAGCAACCTCTATTACATCCCATTGCACTTTTTTTAGTGTTGCCAGAACCTCCTACAGACTTTAGAGTAGAATTTTTTGAAATATCCTACTAACAGGAAGCCCTTCATAAAAATAAAAAGAAAATTTCAGATATATATAATTTCATTTATGTTAGATAAAACTTTAATAAAAACATAAGAATAAAATATTAAAAATTTAATAAATTATAATAAAAATAATAAAATCAATTCATATGGAATAAATATAAAATTAATTTATTATAAAATTTTAATAAATTATAATAACTATAATAAATCAATTCCTATTGAATAAATATAAAATTAATTTATTATAAATATTTAAATAAAATTTTAATTTTATAAATTTGATTTTAATTATATTAAACAATATAATATAGTATTTTATTTTAATTTGTAAAACATATCAATACATAAATTAAAATTAAAGGAACCATATAAAATTAAATTAAATAGACAGTAAGAAACAATCCATGATAAGCATTAAAACATTTTATTTTACATTTCAAATTCTTAAAAAAAAATCATAATTAACTAAATTATATCTTTGTTTAAAATAATTAATATATAAAGTAATGGTAACCCCAAGAGTTAGCTTAATTGGTAGAGTTCCCAACCCTAAGAGTTAGCTCAATTGGTAGAGTCCCCAGTCACTAAAACACCTTTGCTTGTCAGAGAATCACAACGGAGTGGTTCAACTCTATTCACACTCTCGGGACCACTCTCCATGATTGAACCGAGATCACTATGGACTGGTTCCACTCTATTCACACCCTTGGGGCCACTCTCCATGATTGAGCCCGCAGTAAAAGATCCCTTCAAGTGGATCTGCTTGGTACAAATAACAAAATTCCTAATCATAAAAATTCTTGACTTATAAAAAGACTTTGTCACAACACCATGAATCCATACCATAACTTATTAATACCACATACAAAAAACTCAACTCATTTTATATAACACTTGTTTAAATTAATAAAAAATTTTTTTTAATTTAAATTTAATCTAATTTCTTTCTTTCAACTTTTTCGACCATATCAGCGATTCATATTCCTCTTTTTTTTAATCTCTCTTTATTAACATATCTCAGTAAGATTTGATTTTTATTTTTATTTCGATAGAAAATATTCACAGATATTCCTAATCGATTTATAAGGACATTTTGCACGCTTAGCACTAGGATATTTGGTTGATTGGGATGTTGAAATTAAACATAATTAGATCGAATATTTTGAAATTTTTTTATATTTTTTAAAAAGTAACAGACACGTCGCTAGCTAAGTTAAATAAGTGACAGACACATCAGCTAACTAAGTTAAATAAAATTTTCAAAATATCTCAAAGTTTACCATCAAACTAAACATAACCCAACATAAATAGCCTCCTAGCTACTTTCACACTATCCGATAATCTCATCCGTGAGAAAGTCCAGAAAAGTATGAAATTCCTCGTACGTTTTCATTCGGGGGACAGAAACCATTAAATCCCTAAACTAATCCATTTCCTCCAGGGATACAATTTTAGGTATTTCCCAGCCATGGAACCCCCCCAGCCTTGAATAATTGAGGTAAAGATGAGGTTGAACAAAGGGAACTAGATGATGCAGAATACACGTGCAAGACTTCCTCTCACATTAAAAATTAAGCTACTTGTGTAGTATTTGGGTAAAGTAAACCTATCATGGGCTACATTGAAGAACGTTGTCGTCAACGCAGGGTCATTACACGGATCCATAACTCGTTGGTAAACGGACTTATTTTATAAAGATGAAACGTATGTTGATTCACTATAAGCGTTTCCATGATCCGATGAAACGTGCTCATTGTTGGAGGTACTACACACTTACATGTGGACTCTTAGAGCATGGAACTACATGCAAGATTCCTTCTGCATGATTTACTCCGTGATTTGCTCTTTTTTTAACTCTGCAACTGGCTAGTTTTTTTGCATGATTTACTCCCTTGTTTGCTCCGCAACTGGCTAGTTCTCTCCGGAACTTGTTGTAGGTGTTGAGTCCTCTCATTTATCACCACTATGGTGCATTACCTTGGGATCTTCACCCAGTAATGCTATATCATGAGCATTGTAACCTATTTTCTAATAAATTATTCTTTTGTTCTTTCGATTTTCTTTTAGTGTTTTTACTCTGCAAAGCTGTGTGTTCAACCTTTACTAGCTATATTCATTTTTGCAGGTTTTCTAACACATTTACATGGTATCAGAGCCCACAGGTTGCTAGATAAAAGGCGCACCAGTACTTTATTTTGCAGGTACTACAGCTTGGAGATCAAAGATCGATAGAAAAATGGAGTTTCCCAAAGCATCGATCCTAGCACTGTACAACTATCATGAATGGAAAGACCAAATGGCTCGATACCTTTGTCAAAAAGGGTTGTATAGGATTACCATGGCTGCACAAGTGGAACCCACTTCAGCCATGGAGAAATCCAAGTACCACAACCACATGGATGAGGCCCACGGATCCATATGCATGTGCATCTCTACAGAGTTGCAGTTTCATCTATCTGCCTGCAATTCTCCTAATGAGATTTGGAAAAAGGTTGAAGATCTCTACGAGAAACAGGATGAGATGAAAGGACATATGCTCGAAGTGGAGCTACTGTCATTGGCTCCACAGAACTATGACAGAATTTAAGACTTCTTCACCAAATATAATTATCTATTGTTGCAACTCAAGGGTTGTGGAATTGACAAATCCAAGGAGGAGAGTCGCCAAGTTCTCTCTATTATGTCAAAGATCGGACCGGAATACTCCGTCTTTGTGTCTACATTTCATTCAGTAAGACTAGCAACAGGTAAATCCTACACTATGCCTTCTCTCAAAGTGATCATGGAGTCCCTTACTTTTGAGCAAGATAAACTAATTGGCATGGGGAAAATCAAACCTCCAAAAGCGCATGCACTTGCTGTGCATGATGGAAGCCACAATAAAAATCACAAATCTAATTCAAATCAGAAAAATCAGCAGCAAAAAGACAAAGGAAAAGCACATTCACATCCAAAGAAGGAAGGGTACACCAAGCCCTTCAATGACTCCTCTGGCTCGAGAAATGAGAAAGGGAAGAAAGGAAACAAATGCACCTACTGTCAAAGAGGATTCCGTTCAGAATCCTCTTGCATGAAGAAAACAATTGACCAAATGGCAGAAATCCTTTAGAAGCACAACCTTGGGGACCACATCCCTCAAGGCGCCAAGAAGAAAACTAAGGATCCACTATATGGGAAAGGTAACAATTTTCATGCTTTAGTTGCAATTAATTCTTCCCCTGATGCATGAATTATAGATTCTGGTGCATCACATCATATGGTTGCTGCAAAGGAAGTCTATTCCTCTTTGGATGCATGCAAAGGACCTCCCATCCTCATGGGAGATGACTCACCTATTGAGGTCACCGGAAAAGGTAGAGTGTAACTTTTACACGGAAGCTTTGAAGATGTGCTTCATGTTCCAAAACTTTCGATAAACCTGCTTTCAGTTTATCGGATCACTCATTACGGCATCGGAAAGAGAGTGGAATTCACTCCAGATGTAGTAAACATATATGACCTACATAGCAGCTCTAAACTTGCAACCGGTAAGGTAAACAATGGAGCCAAATTGTATACATCTTCTGAATTTCTTGAATCTAAATCCTCCTTATTGCTTACACATGTTGATGATAGTAGTAAGTTTTGGCACGAGAGGTTTGGTCACTTAAATTACAGGTATATGCAGCAGTTAGGCAAGCATGAGATGGTGGAAGGCTTGCCAAATATCAGTGTCTCCAAAGGAGTTTGTGAAGGGTGTGTCCTTGGAAAACATCCTAGAGAAAAGTTTGACACTGGAAAGACTCACAGAGCATCCTCTCCTCTATATCTGATACATAGTGATCTCATGGGGTCTTTTCCTCATCCTTCCATCAACAAAGCAAGGTATGTGCTTACATTTATTGATGATTTCTCACGATATACTTGGGTGTATATTATGAGGAACAAATCTGAAGTTTTTGCGCACTTTGAAGATTTCAAAGCACTAGTTGAGACACAGTCGGAGAGAAAGATCAAAGCCCTCCATACAGAGAATGGGGGGGAATATGTTAACACGGAACTTCAGAACCTTTGCCTTGATTCCGGCATACAGTTGCAGTACACAGTTCCATACACTCCGTAGTAGAACGAAGTTGCTGAGAGAAAGAACCGATCTCTCAAAGAGATGGCTTCCTGCATGTTGCATGCTAAGTCACTACCTCATAAGCTATGGGTTGAAGCACTTAATTGTGCTAACTACATCCATAACAGATCTCCTCATAGGTCTGTCAAGGATCAGACCCCCTTTGAGGCTTGGAGCGGCACTAAACCAAAGGTCACCCACTTCTGTGTTTTTGGCTCCTGAGCATGGGCCAGGATCCCCTTTGAAAAGAGGAAAGCTCTTGATCCACAGAGCATTGAGTGCATCTTTGCTGGATACCTTGATGGTGTGAAGGGATATCGAATCCCGATTTCCTCTACGGACAAGCTCATCATTGAGCGAAGTGTCAAATTTGAGGAAAGTCTCTCGCATGCACCTCAATTGCCGCATGTAGACACCTTTTATCTACCTCATGTTCAAGATGATGACTCAGTACACTCATATGCAGATACAAAGCATGCAAATGCCGAGGTAGAGCATGAAAATGCAGAGACAGAGTCTTCAGATACAAATCTAGTGCATGCATATGATGATCCACATCCAAGCATAGATCGAGCTTCCCGCAGTGAATCAACTTCCCCTGTCATAAATGAGAGAACAAGGAACTTACGTGAGATATATGCACAAGACCACCCAACTGCTAAAAATGGTCTTGTGGGGGATAATTCTAATATGCAGAAGACTAGCTCAGAGTTTATTGAGCCTCCTCTTGCCCTCACTGCCACTGAACCATCACCATCTTGGCATTCTCATTTGGTTTAGTCTTCTGATCCGTAGTCTTATGCTAAGGCTGTTGGGCATCCATCTTGGGAGTCCTCCATGGAGGAGGAGTATAACTCCCTCCTCGAGAACCATACCTGGGATCTGGTCCCCCTTCCTTCAGGAAGGAAACTTTTCCGATGCAAATGGGTCTATAGGACCAAGAGTGTTGCAGATGGGAAAATCACCAGACAAAAAGCTAGGCTAGTAGCCAAAGGTTTCCAACAAGTGCATGGCATTGATTATGATGAGACCTTTGCTCCAGTAGTAAAGATGGATTCCATACGCCTTGCACTTGCCATTGCAGCTACCTAGGGGAGGGAAGTACATCAGATGGATGTGAAGAATGCCTTTCTTCACAGGGACCTATCTAACGAGATCTACATGGAGAAGCCACATGGTTTCACTTAGGATTCATCTTTGGTCTGCAGACTGAAGAAATCTCTCTACGGCCTTAAGCAGTCCCCGAGAGCTTGGTATGCGAAGATGGATTCTTTTCTCTTATCACAAAACTTTGAAAGATGTAAGTCTGATCCGAATGTTTACATGCTCAAGACACATGATTCTCTTCTTATCTTAGTTTTGTATGTGGATTATCTCCTTATCACTGGCAGCTCAGCTTCAGCCATTGCTGCAGTCAAGAGGGCCTTGCATGATAGGTTATTAATGACGAACATGGGTCCATTACACTTCTTTCTTGGTCTTGAGATTAGCTAGGATGCCACAGGCATCAAACTCTCTCAGGCTAAGTATGCACGGGATCTCCTCGAGAGATTTCACATGACTGACTGCAAGCCAGCACCGAATCCTTTTCTGTTTGGGGTCCACCTTGAGGATGGAGGTGACACTCCATTAGTTGACAATACTCTCTACCGACAGCTAGTGGGGATCTTATTGTACCTCACCCACTCCAGACCAGATCTCTCATAGGTAGTAGGGAGTGAAGGACATAGTTTCTTAGCAACTGTGTTTTCTTCCTCTTTTCTCTTGATTACATTGTATTTTGAGGGGGCGGGGTTTTCCCACTAGGTTTTCCCTCTTTCCTCAATTTTAGTACAAGTTGCATTGTATTTTGGGTGACCTTTGGCCTTAGTTGCCAGGGCCCATTTTCTATTTTTCCCCATAGTGATGTTCAGGGGGGGTGTTGGAGGTACTACACACCTACATGCGAACACTTAGTTAAAGCATGGGACTACATGCAAGATTCCGTCTGCATGATTTACTCCCTGATTTGATCCTTCTTTAACTCTGCAACTGGTTAGTTCTTCTGCATGATTTACTCCCTGATTTGTTCCTTCTTTAACTCCGCAACTGGCTAGTTCTCTCCAGAACTTGTTGTAGGTGTTGAGTCCTCTCATTGATCACCACTATGGTGCATTACCTTGGGATCTTCACCCAGTAATGCTATATAATGAACATTGTAACCTATTTTCTAATAAATTATTCTTTTGTTCTTTCGATTTTCTTTTAGTGTTTTTTCTCTGCAAAGCTGTGTGTTCAACCTTTACTAGCTAGATTAATCTATGCAAGTTTTCTAACACATTTACACTCATACGACAATGTTGGCTACTATTATGTTATTCTTACTAACTCTTGCAGACTGTTTTCAAGGGTATGAAGACTTCGTTGAAGTAACTTTTCTTACCAAATTAGTCTCTGCTTTACACTGTTCACCAACTAAACATGCCTTCCAGTAGTTTGATGGCCTGTTACCAACTATCCAGTCTTTAGGAATCCATTCAAGATTTTGATAACACCTCTCAAGATGCCATCTATAAAAATTTCTCATTAAAAAAAAATATGATGATGTCATAGGACGATATTCTTTACCCTCACAGTTGAGGGTTTGCATTGAAACGTGCAGGTAGCGATGATTTAAATCCAGTGTCGTTAGCACTTCTTAGGGAAAAATAATGATTATCATTCAATTGTGATGTGATGTATATTTATGCTTGGGTAAATCATCTAGATGCATGGGCATCATGATAACGTGAGGTTCTGGTGGAAAAAAAATGATTTCATGATTTTTTTTAAAAACAACTTTATAACACACACACACACACACACATGGTTAATATTTTTGTATTAACCATATAAATAAATAAATAAATAAATAATATCAATTTTGCAGCAGTATAATTAATTAAATGGTTCATATTGATATTAATATTTTGGATTCATATTACATCACGAAATGAAGATTTTGAAAATTGGCCATCAACTCGGTCAATATTCATTTTTTGAATATTTGTCACAGTTTTATTTTATTCCATGGGTTTATCTATTGTATTTTGAAATGAAGTTTATATTGGTAGAATTTTTTATATTATTTGGTTCATGTAACATTATATTATTTTATAGCATGAGATTTATAAGATTAAGTTTTTTAACATAAATAAAAATGGGTTGTTATGTTTTATGTATGTATATCTATATATGTGTATGTTTGTTCGTTTGTGCATGTGTGTATTAATTTTTCTTTTGTTGTTTTGTCTTTCAAATGAAGATATGAACAATAATGATGTCATTTATTATGCCATAACAATGCACAATATTGTTGGAGAGATAATTTTTCTTTCATATTTTTAGAACAAGTTTGATAGAAAACATGAGTTACATCCTAATTTTATTGATGAGCATCTTCGTGTGCTAGATGAAACGAAAACAAATGTAAAATACTTGTTACAAGTGCACTAGAGGGAGCATGAGAGGAGAATAAGAAGGAATTGGTTGGAAAGTGTTAAGTATTGTGATCATTATCGTGTTAATTTGAATTAATGTTGCTTTTGTCATCAATCTGGTTGTGTTTTGAAATAAGCTATTCCATAGATGACTTTTGATGGAGTATTTCAAGTTCAATTTTGTAGTGGAATTATTTGATGTAAGGAAATATATATATATATATATATATATATATATATATATATATATATATAGAAAGAACATTGAAATTAACATATATATATATATATATATATATGTTAATTTCAATGTTCTTTCTATGGTTGCAATGTTGGTGAATTTTTTTTTTCTCATTATTGTTGTTATGTAGAAAAACACATATCTCTAGTCTTAAAATATCCTATCATGTTAGATCTGAGACTTTTTTGATCCATATTGTAGATAAATGTCTTTCAAAATAATCACATCATTAGGATTTGGTTGACATTTCGAACCAACCAATGTGGTTCATTCTCAATCCTTGTCCTGAGGATGAACCACATTGGTTTGTTTGAAACGCCAAGCAAATCCTAATCATGTGATTATTCCGAAAGACATTTATGTCCTATCATGTTGTTCTTCTTTAAATACAATGTGTGCAATTTGGATGTGTTTTTTGCATTTATTTTCCTTTGCTCCAATGACCGTGTTACTATTTTAATTTTTTATATTGCATTTGTAATTGTTTTGGTCTTTTGTATGGGTCTCTTCATTTTGTTCATGTCTTTCATAAATGAAAATATTATTGAGGTTTATAATATTATTGTTGGGCCTTCATGTTCTTGTTGTTTATATCAATATTCTTGAGATTTATACTATTAATATATTCATGTATTGATATTAATATATTTATGCTTTAAAATTTATTTATTGTTTATAATCTAGTGATATAAATGTGTTATTATTAATGTGTTGATGATTTATCATGTTTTAATTCTTTATAGTGTATTATTATAAATGTATTCATATTAATCTTTTGTATTAATATCTTAAAAGTTTACAGTGTCGTTCTTATATTGATTGTGGTTTATGTTTAATATTATTGTGTGTATTGTAACATTATTTAAGTTTATAATATTGATGTCATGGATTTAGGGCTTAGGGGGTTAAAATATTTAATATGACATATATTCTCTCATTTTCAAAACCGACCATCAAGAGCCTTGTCGAACATTGCATTATAATGAAGATTGTCTTCAGATGAAAATCATAATCAACCATGGTGAATCATGGTCAACCATTGTCCAACGTCACATTATAAAAAATATTGTCTCAATATGAAAATCAACAATGATTAAGCATGATCCTTGATGTTTATTTTTCGATTCATAATACTTATCTTGGGGTTTAAACAACTTGGGTTTATAATATTAATCCAATGGGGTTAAAATATCAATCCGTTTCCTTTTTAATATTGATTCCTTGCATTTTTTTATCCCTTAGGTTTATAATATTTTTCTCTTGGGTTTATAATATTAAACGCTTGGGTTTATTTGTTGTTTGAGTTTATAATATTAATAATTCTTTTCGTTTATAATTTTATCCCTTGGGTTTATTAATCCATTGACTTGAAAATATTTATTGCTAGGGTTTATTAATTGTTTAAGTTTTTAATATTAGTTTGTTGGGTTTATTAATCATTTGCTTTTATAATATTAATGCCTTGAGTTTATAATATTAATAATGCATTTGGTTTATTCATCCCTTGTATTTATAATATTAATAATCCCTTGGATATATAATAATAATAATCCTTTCGGTTTATTAAACCCCAATATTATGGGTTTAATATGTTAGGTTAGGTTTATAATATTAACAATCTCTAAGGTTTATTGACCACTTATGTTTATAATATTAATAATCATGCAAGTTTATCAATCCTTTCTGTTTAGAATATTAATTCCTAGGCTTTATTAATATCTTGTGTTTGTAATATCGATCCCTTGGGCTTCTTGATTCCTTAGCTTTTTAATATTTATCCCTTGGGTTCACTAATTCCTTGGGTTTATAATATTAAACCGTTGCTTTTATTAGTTCCTTGAGTTTACAATATTAATAATCCCTTTGGTTTATTAATCTCTTGAGTTTAAAATATTAATTTTTAGTGCTTATTGATCTCTTCGATTTTTATATTAGTTTGTTGGGTTTATTGATTCCTCGGGTTTATTAATCACTTGAATTTATTAATCCTTTGTATTTATAATATTGTTTTTGGGTTCACTATTTCCTTGGGTTTATAATATTAAATGCTTAGGTTTATTCGTTCTTTAAGTTTATAATATTAATAGTTCCTTGGGTTTATCATTTAATCCCTTTCATTAATCCCTAATATTAAGGGTTAAATAATAGTCCTAAGGTTTAATATATATCCCTTAGGTTTACAATGTTTATCCCTTCAGTTTATTAACCTGTTGGGTTTATAATATTAACAATCCCTAGGGTTTATTGATCCCCTGGGTTTATAATATTCATAGTCATGTGGGTCTATCTATCCATTGGGCTAAAAATATTAATTCTTAGGCTTTATTAATCCCTTTTGTTTTTAATACTGGTCCCTTGCGTTTTTTTATCCCTTGGGTTTCTAATATTTTTCACTTGGGTTTATAATATTAAATGCTTGGGCTTTTTCATTCTTTAAGTTCATAATATTAATAATTCCTTTGGTTTATCATGTAATCCCTTGGTTTTTTAATCCCCTGAGCTTAAAATATTAATTCCTAAGGTTTATTAATCATTGAGGTTTTTAATATTAGTTTGTTGGGTTTATTGATTCCTTGGGTGTATTGATTGCTTGGGTTTATTAATCATTTGTTTTATAATATTAATGTATTGGGTTTGTAATATTAATAATGCCCTAGGTTTATTGATTTCTTGTATTTATAATATTAATAATCCCTTGGTTTTATAAAACCCCAATATTAAAGGTTAAATATTAGTCCAACTATTTATGATTAGGTCAATATCACAATAGATTAATCAAATATGTAAATCAACCATGGTCAACCATAGTCTAACGTCGCATTGTGACAAGGATTGTGTAACGAACCTCTTTATCCTACCAAGGAAAATAGCCTCTAGGCCCCATAAATTTTAAATTTTTGTCTTGATTGCAATTAAGATTTCACAGTCATCACGAGTCAAGACAACCAAGGATCATAACCACGGGGAATATCAAGGTAGAAAATCATACACCCTGGGCGAAATATCACATGTTCTCCTGACATGCAACCATTACAACTACTTTAATGTCTTCATGCAACATTAATAGAAGATTTCTCTACATCTATTTCCGATAGCATGGGCATGCATCTTACTTCAGGCATAGTTAAAGCTACTATTGTCAGTGTTTATAATTAATCCACTTAATATGTTCTACTACTAAATCATAATGTAATAAGAACATATGCATAATAAGAATCCATCATTTTCATCATAAAGATTATTCTTAAGCAACATAAAGAATGAAGATCGAACCTTATTGAATATACATACCATAGATCGTTTGACCATTATAGACTATTCCGTTAAAGGCATTATACCATCTGATCCGCATGCAGCCACCACTATATGTTATCTTAACTAGAGACTTTATATAGCATAATATACATACTTCGGTCCTTTAAAATGATGATTACCTTAATGCATGGATTAAATATCATGGAGATCTGGTTTCACGATTACAGACTTAGAACCAAAACCATTTATCAGGTATACTTCCATTCTCCTATACAATAATCACATAAGTTAAAGGCATATGAATTCCTTCATTAAATTAAGGGAGATAACTTCCTACTATACTCTTGAATTGAATGATCTAACCATTTAACAATATGAAAATAAATTTAGAGTTAAGAGCCAACATACAACATAGTCCCACATATGCAAATGACACCAACTAAATCTCACTTGGAGGGAGGAGCACCAACCCAGCCATGAATCACCTCTGGTTCCCCCTGAGCCGAAGATCTTGCCAAGGATCAACTATCCTCAATCAATTGATGCACTAGGTATTTAATACTCTCTTTCATGATTTAGTTACCATTAGCGATGTCCCACTTTATGGATTTTTCCATTTGCCTAGGTCTTTTTCAAAAAAGCTCCTCTTTATCTCCCACGACGCTTTTCCACATAAAAGCTTGCCTTTATCACCCGCAAATCTTTTATGCCTGATAGATATTTATCTCCCATCCATCTAATGGATATTCGATCCATCCAAGATTATCTAGAATCACATCTAGAAACTTTATCATGAAAGATTCATCTCTATCCCATTTCTCATGGGATTTGGCAAGAATCTCTTCCCTCTTGGTGCTCCACCCTACAAGTGATTTATTTTATTAATTATTTAACAACACGTTTTCTTTTCATATTACATATCACCTAGCTTTCCTCAGCTTAGGTTTAGAACAGTTTAACCCACAAAGGAGGGTATCAAACCTAGCTTTCCTTAGCTTAGGTTTACAAACATTTAACACATAAGGGAGAATATCACACCTAGATTTAACTTAGCTTAGGTTTAAAATAATGTATTACACAAGGGAGGGTTGTTACATACTCCCCTCGCTAAATTTTACACTGTCCTCGGTGTATCACTGCATCATGTTCTCGTTCACAGGTAGCTGGTTTCTGAATCAAGAGCTCTCATGGCTCTGCCATCCGATGCAATTTTTTTCTCTGATGTACATTGCTACAAGGAGTGATCCCAGCATCTCTCCTTCCATAACTACATCGGTTTCAAGGAATGCTCCCAGCATCTCTCCTTCCATAGCTACCTGTCACACATTTTTTTTTTCAAACCATTTGTGAGAATTTATTGATGCAAAGTTTAACTATGATAAATATCATAATCTGTTACTTAATAGTATTAAAGCAGCTATTGCTTATCATTTATTTTATTTGAAGAATGCATGTTCTCTGCTTGCATTCTTTCAAGCCTTTGTGTTCTTGTTGAACACCTGCTTCTTGCAGTCTCTCTGCATACAATACATCAGTTAGCATATTTTCCACATTAATATGCCTGCAAGGTCATAACAGATTATTTCACATCACAATATATATTCATATACATATATTCATTGTAATCAAACTATGATTAACCATAGTTACTTATACCAAACTTACTTTCCTTCTTCTGGGTAACCTCCAGGTTTGTTTACCTGGCTAGAAATCCATCCAATGACTACTACATACCTGCACACAAGGTATGTTATACACACCAATACACATTTCATTTTTCAACCTTGTAGCATATGTAGTCATACGGTACCATATGTACTATTGTACATAGTCCAACTGTGGTACAGCCTATAATACCATCCTCATGGTATCACCTACATGACATAAACTATATCCACATATTTTTTCACCATGTTAGTATCATACCAATATTCATTTATCGTGGTTCATCTATGTAATTAAGAAAGTTTTTATGTCATGTGTAAATCAATTCCAAATGTCATGTGGTTACAATATCAGTAGAATTTTATTGGATTCATGCATATTTTTATCTTAGTCATACCTTCTACTTAATGTTCTAAAGCAGACTATTAACCCATAGCTATTAATTCACCTCATATGTTTTACTTTGCCCTTTTTATGCCTCAACAACCTGTTGGACATGTATAATTCAGTGTAGTTATGCACGAAAACTTTTTCTAATTTCAATCCTACACTCCTTGTAGTTGTAAGTGTTTATGATCTCAGGGTATTTATGTGTTAGTTCATCCTTAACATTAAATCACCCTTTACCAAAAAATGAGTTATCTACTTTATGAATTCTTATTTGAATTATGCAACATTTCCTTATGTTGTCGAGACACCTCATCAATGCAATCTAATAAGAGATTTTCTTAAAATTTCTTGGTACAAATTATGATATCAATCTAATTTAATAGATTTTTAAATATCATTTAATTGACTCAGTGGTTCATACCATTTGTGTTACTTATTAATTCCCATGGTGTGTACTCAAGAATTCTTATAAGTTCTATTATGCATATCCATTTAATATGCATATGTCCTGGAAATCTATCTAATTTAAATATCCCCTTAATCATACTTTATTCCAACCGAAAAACAATTCACATTTAAAGTAGATGCATTAATCAAAGGGTTAATTTGAACCACGATTTGTATAGTTATATAATCTTTTACTATAAACTTCATTTTTTCTTATCTTGCGTGACTCCTAACATAGTCATGCATACTTTGCCTATTTACTATTGGCATATAACAACCCCAAACATGTATTCTATCAATATATAACTTCAATATAGTGAAAGCAATTCAAATCCCATACATGGAGGAAAAGGGAAAATTTCCAAATGCTCTACATATTTGTAAGCATCACTATTCAAACTTAATTTGTTTGTAAGCATCACTATTCAAACTTAATTTTTTTTTTTACTGATAAGATTCAACCCTTGTCCACATTATATTTAGTTCATCATTATATAAAAAATATTCTTCATACCACAGTATTCATATTAGTTGAATGACACAGAAGTGGAATGTGGAATTGTACGTCGGGTCAATATTTCTTCATAATTCACAATTTGGGAGAGAGAAATCATAGCATGCAGTAATCCAAACTCTTTGACAACCCCCCCACAAACATTAATGATAATTTTCTTTGAGCTTATTGTAACCAGCATGGCCAGGTCTGCTGATTATAATTCCATAGTCAAAATATGTTACTGTTTAAGCAACGTGCAAAAATAGTTAACCGAGCCTCATTAGATGACATTCTTATGACATGCATAACTAACTAGGTTAGCTTAATTAGATGCAAGTCTTAAGACATACATGGTACTATAACTTGATCCACTAACCATACACTTAGAATATTATTCTGCGAGCATAAACATTTACCGAGTTATGACACAATACTAGAGATACCCTCTCATTATAACTACAATCATTGTCCTAAACATCATTATCCCAAATAAATATACTCATGTATAATTGGTTCATGTAAGTCATTCCTATGCTTACAGATAACACCACATATGAGATAAACAATTTAACAACTTAAAATGGTTAGAAGTAACCATACAACATTTTTCATGCAAGTAGTAACTAATCTGAATGGTGGAGAACATCAGTAAATCTACTAATACATAATCATCTCATGTAATTCATTCAAACATTCTCCACTTAAATGCAAATACAGTAACGAATAACCATATTAAAGGAGTCTTCTCTCATGGCACAACTTTGGCATGATGAAAATTTATACCTTATTATATGCACGTCATGTACAAATTCTTATACTATGAGAGTGGATGATGTTCCCACCATCATCACACATACCACAATATCACACTTGCATGTTATGGCATTTTTATATACTATACTTATTTTTATAAGTGTTCTCCTCTCACATTCATTTTGAACCAGAATGTACTACTAATTAACTCGATCCCTTTGTTCATTATTTTTGTGCACACACACAATTTCAAAATTTATCATCGAATTGACTAACTTTGTAAGTGAAGAATAATTTTGTTACCAAACCTTCCCATAACTCACATATTTTCAAACTTAAAAAATCATTTCCTGTTTGTTGGTGCTATATATCGTTATTTAAAAAAATTATTTCAATCCATGCAGAAAATTCTGTGAATTCAATCAACATTGTCGACACTCTTTATAATTAAATTCATTTTATTTAACCCCCAAACATACCTAAACATATAATTGGCACAACACTTTAGACTCTAAAGTTTGTGTACTTCCAACAGATGAAATCGTTTCAGATTTTTGCATTTAATCAGGTCATTACATATCTAGCTCCTACAAATGAAAACTATATAAATACATTGTCACCACTTTTTTTGTAGACACCCGCGATAGATATTGCAGCACATACATCCAGAACAGATCTCACAACAAC
The DNA here is from genome assembly GCA_031772625.1 of Pinus tabuliformis. Lineage (NCBI taxonomy): Eukaryota > Viridiplantae > Streptophyta > Pinopsida > Pinales > Pinaceae > Pinus > Pinus tabuliformis. Next base: position 653,699,759 of record CM062806.1, read on the forward strand.
AATTATAACTGTTTCCTTATTAGTGCAAGGGAAAACACAAAAGTTTATGTTCCTGATTAAGTCTAGTGCTCCAGGGGAGATTACTGCCTGCTTATCATTCTGAAATGATGAAGGGGCAGTTCTACTAGGCTTATACAGGGAGTCGGCCATAACCCTATGAATAGGAGTAAATTGCAGTGATTTACTATGCATTGACTCTACTTTTCTCAAATCCCCAGTCAAAGAGAACGTCAGAAATAACTTCGGCCAAGAATGATTTCATAAAATAGCTATATTACTACCGTTGGAATCTTGATAACACGAAAATTTTATGATTTCCAGCAAGTTCCAACGTTGTGCTGACCAGGACTTCTCTGTGGGGCTGAGGAGCTTGACTTGGTTGTAGTGTTTGTCCAATCATCGCATAGCTGATATTGCATGTATTTATTGTCAATTTCATTATCTCTGGTAATGAATACACCGAGTCCAATGTTATTCTACTCCTAATCATTATCAGCTACTGTTATACCTCCCAACAATAGCATGGTGTGATGGGGTGACTCAGACAAAAGATGGCATGAGCACCATAGCCGGCACTGCATTCTTGTCTTGTCTTCCATCATCCCCCAATTTCGACTATTCACATTTAACCTTAGAAAAAATACTTGAATAACCTCCGGCGGGATTCACTTCCAAGTAAATAGTACTGTGAAAGCATACAAAATCGTAACGAGGGTATCAATCTGGTCCTTGGCTCAAAAAAAAATTCAACGGGAAGTCAACAGTTCAAATCAGACTAAACATAAAATTGCATGCATTTCATGATACAGAAGATCGTAAACACTACCTATACACTCTTCGAATCCACAAAAAATTTTACTGCAAGAAAGGTTGAGTATTTGATTTTCTGGAACCCCTTGTTGCTTTATCTCGAGCGGTTGTGAGCACAACCACTTGTTGTGCTGCACTAACTCTTCACGAACTTAACGAACTGGCAAATTCTAGCCAACCCATCTTCGAAGACTGCATTCGCTCCCATATTTATGCATATCAGAGAATGAAAATCGGGATACATTATCCACTCATTCGATCAGCGATCACTTTACTTCAGAGCAACCCGAAAGGCGTGATTTTTTTTTTCTTTCAAAAAAATCAATATGAAAGCCACCGCCTCTACTTTGGCAAAGGCTTATATGCTGATTTCCCTTATCCCCAAACTTTTTCCTGTTTTCACCAGCGCAATCATGGATACATTTCTATATCCTTAAGAAAAATGTCAGCTTTGTACCTCTCCGGATCATTGGATGAGGTCAACCTCAGATGATTCCCAAGCTTCAGATAAAGTTAAAATATGTCTTGAACCCATATAAGCAATGGAATGAGCCTTTTCTGGCATTCTTGCCTTCTAATTTTTCCCGGATAATACTTTGCATACATGGAATAAGGATAACCTTCAATAGCAAGCGGAGAGGCAGTTTATGGTGATTTCATTTTTTTTGGCTTTTGTAATCCAGTGCCCCATCTACACGTCATGCGTTGTTGCTTTTACCCATGCATGCCATTCGGAAAATCGAACCAAAAAAGATTTTAATGTAATCAAGTGCATGAGGATCAATATCACACCTGCACATCCAACGGTTGATCCAGAGGGAGGAGGAACTGTATGGTGAATCATATGTCTTGGTTAATTTGCTAGACCTTTCCCTGGAACAAAATAACAGTTAATTTCTGGCCGTCTAGATTTTACCTACAGAATCCTCATTCCCATGCACGTCGATGTGCAGCTTCAATAGTCTCTCTTCACGCGATATGATTTCCATAATCACCGCATAGTTGAACAGTAAGGAGTGTTTGGATTTACATCACCCCTCAAAGGGAATATAACAACAGTTTGACTCGACAACCGCAGAAGAATCTATCAACAACCATTCTGATTAGGTAAGTTATGATTCCAAGTCATCACCATCTCTGTGAGAGCAGAGGCAGCGGGTTCTACCCATCCGTTAATAGCCACTGTAATTAACTATCTCACCTATTCTCTGATTACAATCTCAATCAGAGGATCACTCATGAATCCACTGACGGCCTTGTCAAATTTTGGAAATGGAAACAGCTCATGGCACTACTTCCCTTCATGATTGACGTGAGTCCATCCACAACTAGCGAAGCTATGATATTCAAATAGACTCTAAGGACACAAGAAGCCTCATTGCCTGTTTCTAATTTTACTGACAATCTAGTCAACCGAGACACAGTCCTATTGCCTTTCGATGATTACTCAAATGAGCCCCTCAAAGTGCTCAAACTTTGTACTTCTTGCTACTAGAGGACTCTTTCTCCTGTCGCAAAAGCAAGTTTCAATCAACCTCAAATTAGTTTCATATAGTGACCAATAGGGGTTAGTAGTGAGATGGCATCAGAATTTACCCTTCTGAGACTAATTTCGATACTACGCACCATAGCTTCGAGTTTGTAAATGGCCTGGACTATATATAGTGTATTTATTTAAATTGCGGATGGTTTGTAGCTCTTGGTTTTAATGGATATCGAATGCATTTTACTAAGATCCTGTATATTATAACAGTACCACTACAATTAAACATCTTATTCATCATAATTAGTCTCTTTTTTTTTTAATTTCTCTTAGAATTCTCATAAAAATAATTGGCTGTCTATATCCATGGTCCTGATAGCCAAATGCATCACATGCAAAAGTAATACCATTCACAATCTAAACACTTCACTAGTCATACTTTCTAATGACACGATTTATTCGAACGCTTTCTAATGACACGATTTATTCGAACGCTGAAGGTTTCACATTCTCAAATTTCTCTTCAAAATAAAACTGTAATATATTTTACCTTGTCGGTGTAACCATTCATACATTGAAGCTTCATAATCTAAAGTGGAAAATTGATTCAGGGGATCCAGGTCGGATGGATAGGCGTACCAGTTGGGGATGCATGTTTAGTTGGTACATGCATTATCGAAGCTTTATATATCAATCTAATTGTCACGAACTTTCCTTCTTGTATACAAATTATAATGAATTGGTATTACTTATTCCCTATGTTTCACTGATTTTTCATTCAGTGAATATACCTATGCATGCATTTTCTTTAATCATAACATTTTAAATACTTATATTCATTCTTAAACAAACCTCATATCTCAACACGCATATTTCACTACCCATTTTTTTTTCTCTCCGCATATTGATGTCATAAATTATTCAATTAAGACTCTTAATTAATAAAGACGGTGTTTATAAGAACACTCATGCTATATATATATATATATATATATATATTAATTATTGTCCCTTTAATAACCATGTTAATATTTGAACTCCTCATTAAGAGGTTCCAGTTTCTTTGGATCACAAGACATGATGTCTATGTTTCGAGCTTCACCCTTCTAAATGTTTTGGGTTATTGTTTTGATAAAAAAATTATAATCAAATCTGTCAACGAACTCTATGAAGCTGGATGAGTCCATAGGCCACAAGGTTTGAACTTGCTCTGATACCATTTGTAACAAAACTCTTTATCTTACCTAGGAAAATAGCCTCTAAAACCCATAAATTTTAAATTTTTGTCTTGATTGCAATTAAGATTTCACAGTCATCATGAGTCCAAAGAACCAAGGATCATAACCATGGGGAATATCAAGGTAGAAAATCATACACCCTGGGTGAAATATCACATGTTCTCCTGACATGCAACCATTACAACTACTTTAATGTCTTCATGCAACATTAATAGAACATTTCCCTACATGTATTTCTGATAGCATGGGCATGCATCTTACTTCAGGCATAATTAAAGCTACTGTTGTTAGAGTTTCTAATTCATCCACTTAATATGTTCTACTACTACATCATAATGTAATAAGAACATATGCATGATAAGAGTCCATCATTTTCATCGTAAAGATTACTCTTAAGCAACAGAAAGAATGAAGATCGAACCTTATTGAATATACATACCATAGATCTTTTGACCATTATAAACTATTTCGTTAAAGGCATTATACCATCTGATCCGCATGCAGCCACCAGTATCTTCTATGTTAACTAGAGACTTTATATAGCATTACATACATACTCTCGTCCTTTAAAATGATGATTACCTTAATGCATGGATTAAGTGTCATGGAGATCTGGCTTCATAATTATAGACTTAGAACCAAAACCATTTATCAGGTATAGTTCCATTCTCCTATACAATGATCACATAAGTTAAAGGAATACAAATTCCTTCATTAAATTAAGGGAGCTAACTTCCCACTATACTCTTGAATTGAATGATCTAATCGTTTAACAGTATGAAAATAAATTTAGAGTTAAGAGCCAACATACATCACAGTCCCGCATATGCAAATGATACCAACTAAATCTCAGTTGGAGGGAGGAGCACCGCCACCTAACCATGAATCACCTCTGATTCCCCCCGAGCAGAAGATCTTGCCAAGTATCAATTGTTCTCAATCGATCGATGCACTGGGTATTTAATACCCTCTTTCATGATTTAGTTACCATTAGCGGAAACCCGCTTTATGGATTTTTCCATTTTCCTAGGTCTTTTCCAAGAAATCTCGTCTTTATCTCACACGACGCTTTTCCACATAAAAGCTTGCTTTTATCTCCCACAAAGTTTTTACGTCTGATGGACCTTTATCTCCCATCCATCTGATGGATATCCAATCCATCCAATCTTATCTAGAATCACATCTAGAAGCTTTATAATGAAATATTCATCTCTATCCCATTCCTCATGGGATTTGGCAGGCATCTCCTCTCTTGATGCTCCACCCTCCAAGTGATTTATTTTATTAATTATTTAATAACACATTTTATTTTCATAATACATATCACCTACTTTTCCTCAGCTTAGGTTTAGAATAGTTTAACCCACAAAGGAGGGTATAAAACCTAGCTTTCCTCAGCTTAGGTTTACAAACATTTAACACACAAGGGAGGATATCACACCTAGCTTTAACTTAGCTTAGGTTTACAATAATGTAGTACAAAAAGGAGGGGTGTTACAGATTGCCTCAATATGAAAATCATTCATACTCAACCATGTTTATTTTAGTATTTTTAATATTTATCTAAGAGTTTTTATACCTTGGGTTTATAATATTAGTCCCTTGGGTTTAATATTATTCCTTTGGGTTGTCCGCCTTGGGTAGCTCAAGTGGCGATGGCCATGGATTGAAGTCTCATCGAACCAGAGATCTTGTGTTCAAATATTGTGCTACCCTCCCCCGTAGCAGGGTGAATAATGGACTTGTAAACATAAAAATAGAGAGTCCTACGAGGCTTACAAAAAAAATTATTCCTTTGGGTTCATAATCCTTTGGGGATTTAGTATTAATCCCTTGCGTTTATTATTCCTTTGGGGATTTAGTATTAATCCCTTGGGTTTATTATTCCGTTAGATTTATAATATCAATCATGGTCAACCATTGTCAATCATAACCAACCATGGTCAACCATGGTTGAATGTCGCATTGTGACAAGGATTGTCTCACCATGAAAATAAACCATGTTTATTTTAGTGTTTGTAATATTTATATTAGGGTTTACCAATGTTGGGTTTATAATATTAGTCCCTTGGGTTTAATATTATTCCCTTGGGTTCATAATCCCTTGGGGTTTTAGTATTAATCCCTTGGGTTTATTTTTCCCTTAGGTTCATAATATCAATCCCTTGGGTTTATTATTAACTTGGGTTTATAATATCAATCATGGTCAACCATGGTCAACCATAACCAACCATGGTCAATCATGGTCAATCATGGTCAGATATCACATTATAACAAAAATTGTCTGCACATAAAAATCATAGAAAATCATGGACAATCATGGCCAACCATCATCAACCATGGTGGATGATGATCAACCATGTTTTATAGAATCAAACATGGTCAACCATGTTCAATCATAGTCAAACATGTTTGAACGTTGCGTTGTGACAAAAAATGTCTCGATATGAAAATCAACCATGGTCCAACGTCGCATTGTGACAAATATTGTCTCGATATGAAAATTAACCATGGTCAACCATGGTCCAATGTGGCATTGTGAGAAGGATTGTCTCAATATGAAAATCAGCCATAGTCAATCATGTTTATTTTAGTGTTTATAATATTTATCTTAGGGTTTATAGACGTTGGGTTTTTAATATTAGTCCCTTGGGTTTAATATGACTCCCTTGTGTTCATAATCCCTTGTGGTTTTAGTATTAATCCCTTGGGTTTATAATATCAATCCATTAGGTTTATAATATTAATCATGGTAAGCCATGGTCAATTGTAGCCAACCATGTCCAACCATGGTCAAACCATATGGATATGGAAATCAACCATGGTTTACCATGGTCCAACGTTTCATTGTGACTCGATTGTCTCTATATGGAAATCAACCATGGTTAACCATGTTTATTTTAGGGTTTATATACCTTGGGTTTATAAATTTTATCCATAATTTTATTATTCCCTTAGGTTTATAATATCAATCCCTCAAGTTTATTGATGTAAGGGTTCATATTCCTAGGGTTTAATATTATTCAATAATGGTAAACCATAATCAACCATGTTCAACCATGGCCCAATGTCGCATTGTGACAAGGATTTTCTCAATATGAAAACCGACCATGATCAACCATGTTTATTTTAGTATTTTTAATATTTATCTTAGGGTTTTTATACCTTGGGTTTATAACATTAGTCCCTTGGGTTCATAATCCCTTAGGGTTTTAGTATTAATCCCTTGGGTTTATTTTTCCTTTGGGTTTATGATATCAACACCTTGGGTTTATTTTGATGTCAACCATGGTCAACCATGGTCCAACATGGAATTGTGATAATGATTATCTCATTATGAAAATCAACGATGGTCAATCATGTTTATTTTAGTGTTTATAATATTTATCTTAGGGTATATATACATTGGGTTTATAATATTAGTCCCTTGGGTTTAATATTAATCCCTTAAGTTCATAATCCCTTGGGGTTTTAACATTAATCCATTGGGTTTATAATATCAATCCATTGGGTTTATAATATTGATCATTATCAACCATGGTCAATCATAGCCAACCATGTTCAACCATGGTCAAACCAAGCTAGATATGGAAATCAACCATGGTCTAACGTTGCGTTCTGACAAAGATTGTCTCGATATGAAAATCAATCATGGTCAACCATAATTAACCATGGTCCAAAATTGCATTGTGACAAGGATTGTGTCTATACAGAAATCAACCATGGTCAACCATGTTTATTTTAGGATTTATAATATTACTGTTAGGGTTTAAATACCTTGGGTTTATAATATCAATCCCTTGGGTTTATTGATCTAAGGGTTCATATTACTAGGGTTTAATATTATTCAACAAGGGTAAACCATAATCAACCATGTTCAACCATGGCCAACCATCGTCCAATGTCACATTATGACAAGGATTGTCTCAATATGAAAATCAATTGTGCTCAACCATGTTTATTTTAATATTTTTAATATTTATCTTAGGGTTTTTATACTTGGGTTTATAATATTAGTCCCTTGGGTTTAATATTATTCCCTTGGGTTCATAATCCATTAGGGTTTTAGTATTAATCCCTTGGGTTTATTATTCCTTTGGGTTTATAATATCAATCCCTTGGTTTTTTATTCTCTTAGGTTGATAATATCAATCATGGTCAACCATGGTCAATCATGGTCCACCATGGTCAATCATGGGTTTTAGTATTAAACCCTTGGGTTTATTTTTCCCTTGGGTTTATTATTAACTTGGGTTTATAATATCAATCATGGTCAACCATGGTCGAATGTCGCATTGCGACAAAAATTGTCTGCATATAAAAATCATGGATAATCATGGTCCAACATGGTCAATCGTCGTCAACCATGGTCAATCTTGGGTTTTTAGTATTAATCCCAATGGTTTGTTATTCCTTTGGGTCAAACATGGTGAATCATTGTTAACCATGCTCAAATGTCTCTCTTTGTGACAAATATTGTCTCAAAATGAAAATTAAACATGGTCCCACGTCTCATTATGACAAATAATTAATTATTATTATGTGAAAATGAATTAATTATTATTATTATTATTATTTAATTTATTAATATTCATATTCCTGTATTCAGGATTCTGTGATCCATATTGAATTAAGCAAAGTATATCGGTAGAAATCAGATAAGAGAAATTTTTGGCCGACGCATTTCAAACCAACAAGTGTGGTTTATCATCAAGATTATGAATTATTATTATTTCATAATATTTAATTAAAAGCATATTTTCATTGTTTAACCATAATTAACTATTTAACTATCATTTATTAATTATTATTAGTAAATTATTAATATTAATATTAATATTATTATTATAAAATAAAATAAAATAAAAATATTAATATTTTTTCTAAAAGCAATATTAATTTTTTTTTAGTAAAATAAGTAATTATTTATTTACATTTTATAAAAAAATGAATAATAAATTATTATTATTGTAATTTTTATTATATATTTATCAATGGTTTGTGACATAGATAGAAATGAAGCCTTATGAGTATATTAACGACATTTACTAAAATAATTATTGTTATTAAAATGATTATTGTTAATTAATATTGCTAATATTATTATCAATTATTATTATTATTAGTTATTTAAATTATATTAAATAAAATATTATAGAGTAATTTAATATTATAATAATAATAATAATAATAATAATAATAATAATAATAAATACATAAGAATATGGTTGTTATTATTTATATAGTTGTTAATAATCATAAATAGTTGGTCATTAAAAAAATACACATAATAATTATTATTGTGGTTGATATATGCCTATTGACGTATATCAACCACATTGGAAAATGTGGTTTTATATATGCTTCATATACGACTATCGGCATATATCAACCACCTTTGTAAATGTGGTTGTGCTAGTTATAACAATTTTGCAGCAACATAAGTAATATATAAACTAAATATTATATATTTATTTATATAAACTGAATAGTATATATTTATAAGGAAGTCATTCTCTCTATGGACTTTGATATGAAAACACTACTCATGACAACCAATCCGTGAACTTCAATTTCGTCCTCCTTCAACCTATTAAATTATGACATGTCAATGATTATTACTTGTGTTAACATTGTCTAATTGTGATGCGGTGAATGCCAGGCACACCTGGGATCCGTGACTTGTGCACTGGTTCCTTCATTGGGGTTCCCGGTCTGTCAAGTGTGAGAACAAGAAAATGATGTGGGACACGGGGAATATACGACATTTAATCATTTTGCAGAGGTAGGGTCGAGTAGAGGCGAAGCGAATTTCTTCAAGCGACCGTTGGAAACCGTGAGAGGTGTTGTCATCGCGGGTTCAAAATCGTTCCCTATGAGCTCATGTATCTGCTCTCAAAAGCATGATCGGTGATTCACAAATGAGGTAAACCTTGGGAGTTAGGCACAGTGTTGACTTCTTGGCTATCTTGGATGAGCCTTTTCTCATGCTCAATCATTCTTCCATTCTCAACCTATATGCATGCACTTTGTTGTTGGCTTGAGGGGGCCTGACCCAGGTTCAAATTTAATTAGCCAAACAAATCCCTACACTATTGGCCCTTTCGGCATCAGCCTGTGGAGCGTGGACTAAAGTCTCACCCGAAGCAGTATGGGGGGATGCTGGAACCAAGTTTTCGCACCCTTGAGATGTCTGAGGTGTCGATTTAGTCCAACTATGCCTATCTTCATGCAGGTCACTTCATGCCCTATGCTGACCTGCGAGACCTTCGTGATCTCTTATAATCACCTTCGTGTAGCCCTAACCAGGGCCTGAGGTGCTCTCGCGCTATTATGGCAGCGATCTGCGCTATTTCCCCAAACTATACTGCGGATCTTACTTATCTTCTTAAAGATCTTAGTTAACTTCACGTAAACAGATACTTTATCTCACATTCACTTAATTATCATAGTCACATATGTTCACGCATCATATAAACAATAGAAATGCAATTCATACCCAATACATTCAATGTAGAAAACAAGAAATAAATACACAGGAATGATATAAAACTTCTCTTTATTAATGCTTCCAACTGTTACAGACTCGACTCGCTCTGTGCACTCAGCTGCAGGGGTTTGCACACTCAGCTACGGACTACTAGGCCTCTGCGCACTCAGCTATAGAGCCTTCTCCTACTCTACAACCCAAAACTAGACTTTACACTTCAGATACTTTGCTATGCTTCTATTCCATGATCATTAATTGATGTCTTAACTACTTAGAGCCTCGCTCTATTTATACAATCCCATGGTCCGCGAACCATGTGTAGATCTCTACAGCCAACATTACATTACAAAATTAAGAGCAGGAAACCCTATAACTCATTTACAAGCTATGCACTCCACGCCCATAAAATGCAGAGTCTTTACATCGGAGTCATAAATTTTGACCAAAATCTGGGCTCTGAGCCCCAAAACTTCCCTTGGGGGATCCTGTGCCCAAAAAGTCCCCAACACAAACATTGTGACTCACCCTCGAGTCACTCTGTCAGTGCAAAGATATTTGCACGAAGACCTCCCAACTTTGCCTAGATCACTAAAAGATCAAAAACGCACTAAGCGGCTACCTGCTGCACTTCCTAGATGCACTGTTCAGAGACCGCTGTAGCTGAACTGCTTCCCTGAACCTGTTCCTGTGTTCCTTACATTTGTGCGAGCTTTGCTTCAATAGAGGCAGTAATGGCGTACGCCTCATTAATCCACAGTTGTAAGTGTGCCTTCAAAACTGTTTCCTTATGTCGAGCAACATCCACTTGCTCCTTGAGCACTTTCACCTGTTGCATCTATGCTAGCCTCTGTGTAAGGGCAACTGTCTGCACGGTCCCTTTTACTTCATCATATTTCTGCTATAGCTCGAGCGCTTTTGTTTCTAGGTGTTGTATATTTACGTCCTCCTGCAGAGTGGTGAGAAAATTGAATGACTCCTCCAACAGCCTTGTGCAGTATTTCACTCCATTGTTGACCTCCACTATTGCCCCTGTAATCATGTTGGCATGTTGTTCCTTAACCTCTGGAAGAGTTGAAGGTTGTGCCTTCAATTGTAGTTCGGTTATCTGAAGGTTCAACTCTAGTTGAACCTTAGCCATATCTTCCTTTGCCTCGTGCACGCGTGCTATTAGTTTCTGGATGTGCACCTTCGATGGTTCCTCTGCTTGGATGGCCAGCGCAGGGACCATCTAGCAAGCTTCCTCGACGACCTGCACTAGTTGTCTATTTTGTGCCACTACCTTATTGCACTGCAGGCTCAATTGTTCAATGTTGATGTGCTACTCGCTCATGACTTGGAGCACGCGACCCTCCCTAGCTCACAATTATGCAGTAACTCCGTCCTGCAAAACGTAGAGTGTCTCCCGAGGGAGCGCAAACATGTTTAGCACAATTCCCTTCAGCCCACTGACCATAGGCCTGTCGGCCTCATTTTCTGTCATGAGTGCTCCATCTGGTAGCACTATAGTGTTTTTCATTCTAGCGCATAGAATTTCCTCAGCCCTGGACGTGCCTACTTTGAGGTTGGTTGATAGAGTGCCAGCCTGTGGAGTATGCACCTGCAAATCCTATATCTATGATCGGAGAGCCTGCAACACCATCTGGTTTTCCTCTCCAAACTGTTGGAGGGCCTCCGCGGTGACATCCCCCACCGTCTCCTCAACATTGTGTAGATCACCCTTAGTGATGGTGATTGGGTCAAAAGAAGTTTTCGAAGCCTTCAACTTCTTTCGTGGCCCTACCCACTCTCTTGGGTGTTTTCGTTTCAGTTCTGTGGACACTGTCTGCGGGTTCGCGCCACCTTGCTCTATATATGTTTCTTATTCAGTCGAAGGCGACTTCTGGCATTCGCGTTCCTCCTCTGCTGCTCTTTCGTCACCTTGGCAATGTCGTGCGCCTCCTAGGGCTTGGCTTCTGCTACTTCATTCCTTCGCTTCTCTGCCAATTGCGCCATCCACAGTTTTTCCTCATCCTTTTTCCTTTGGTCAATGAACTTCTCTTCTTCCATCACGAAGCTAGCCGGAGCGTGCCACTCTGGCGGCCACGACTCAAGGACGACGAATATGACATCGCCCATCACTAAATAAGGGATCTCGTGCCAAGTCTTCGCGGGGTCCTTCCTCCCCCTTGTTGGGCATGGAATCCCCCCAAGGCATGTTTTGGGGCTCAAAGCCCAAGTTTTGACCTAATCTTGTTGTAAAGATCCACGAGTCGCAGGCGTGGAGTGTGACATGTATGATAGAGTTAAAGGGTTGTCCGCCCTAGTTTTGTAATGTAATTTCGGCCTACCCATGATCTACGGTCCATGGGATTTTATAAATAGAGCAAGGCTCTAAGTGTAAAAGGGCGCATAGCGAAGGAAGTAGTAGAAATAATAAAGAGTCGAAGTAACTAAGTCTGTCTTTGGGTTGTAGGGTATGAGAAGGCTCTATAGTTGAGTGCGAAGAGGCCTAGTAGTCTGTAGCTGAGTGCACGGACCCCTACAGCTGAGTGTGCAAGGTGGAGTCGAGTCTGTAACCAGAGAAGAAATTAATAAAGAGAAGTTTCATCATAATTCTTTGTATATGTTCTTGGGTTATTACATGTTTGATATAATTTGTGAATGTACTGTTTAGTTACTGCGCGCACTTGTATGAATGATTTATATTGCTAAGTATAACTTAAAGCATGCAAGTAGGCTAAGTTAATCAGCTAACCGTGGAAAACTAGTAAGGACTTGGGTAATAACAACATTCGGCCCCCGAGTAGGGCTGCGCGAAGGCAACATCTTAGGCTGCGAGGTACAGGAAAGTGCGCATAGCGACATGCACGCAGGGTCGAACCGCGAACCACTTGAACTCATCAGACATCTCCAGGGTGCGGAAACCTAGTTCTAGCACCCTCCCATACTACTTCGGGTGAGATCTCAATCCGCGCTCCATGGGCTATTGCCGAAAGGGCCAGTAGTACCAGGATTTGTTTGGCTAAATCACCTTTGAACCTGGGTCAGGGCTCAACAAGCCAAAAAATGGTTCCATTGCCAGGACCAGGATCTGCATAAGAGATGTCCGATGTCATGTCACTGGAATCCGACAAAGAAAGAAATTGAAGAGTGGTTGGACAGGAAAATTCACGAGTTTGTGGTGTAGGAAAAAAGGAATACATGAGTATCGAAGGAAGAGTTGTTAGAGCTCTACTTGTATATGAAAATCCACAAAATTTTCTTTGCATCCTTCCCCTCTAAGTTGTATGAGTGGATCGCGAAGCTAGCAGATAGCCAAGGAAGGTGTAGGCTCGACAAACCTATTGTGTGGCCTCCAGAGTTGGTGTGCAGACTAGAAGCATCAGAAGATAAGATCGCACACATTGTGGATCATTGGCTCAATCGAATTATAGGAGCATTTATTGAAGTGGGAGGATCTATAGAAATGAAGGTAGCACAGAGATAGAAACTAGCCCCTTGATTTCACCTCGGTGAGAAAGCAAGGAAGAGCTCACAAAAGTTTCACGAAGAAGTGCAATCAGTCTAATAAGGTAGTGAATTCCGCACATACCACCCCCACCTACATGACCACCAGTTTCACCATCTTCACCCCCATCTCTGCCCACACAACCTCCACCACTACAATTCAATATGGCGAGTGCAATAAAGTTGTCAGTGTTCAAAGGAGTAGGGAATGAAGATTCATACCAATTTTGGTTCGTGGTAAAGGTTGTATGGGAAGCACAAGGAGTCATGGATGACAACATAAGGAAGGCAATTTCGGTCAGCACCTTGCAGGATCGCACATTGACATGGTACATTAAACACTCCATTGAAAATCCAAACGTAGGGATTGCGGATATCCAAGTTGCGCTAAATATGGAATTTAGCAGGCCAAAATCAAAGACACAGTCGATTATCGGATTTAAGGAAATCACAATGCTTCCAGGTGAGACCCCCTGGGAGCTGGATGAGAGACTGAAGGGTATGATTCGTGAAGCCAACATGACTTTGACAGATGGACAACACTGCGCATGGTTTGTAGCATCGCTAACACCGCATCTCAGGACCACGTTGTCACAACAGAAGCTTTCCACTTAGGCTGAGGCCTTGGAAATTGCAATGATACTGCATGAGACCCCGATACAAGATCCTAACCTAGGAGTCCAACAGATCCACGTGCAATTGAAAAAATTGTGTCTTGAGATGTAGAGTTTGAAACAAGACAGGACAACTCACCTAGAAGCGCGTGAGGAGGTATGGGGCATAAAGTGCAAAGGTCAGGGACATGACAAGGACCGTTGTCTAGTCTTCACGAACTACCTGCCGGGAGGAGGACCAATGCCATTGAGATCAGAGGCACAAGCAGGACCAAGCACGAAACTTGCATTATGGTGTGTGATTTGTCAGATAGGAGGGAAGCATGCTACAAATAACTACCATCTATTGCAGAAGTATACGCTGACGTCCCAGCAGTTTTTCCGTAATTTTTTCAGGTCAGTAGGCCATGATGAGCGTACCTGTAGAAGTTATGAACTGATGATGGATCAGACTCCTACCTACAGAGTTCAAACCGAAACGCGAGCCCTCGATCAAAATGCAGGGATGACGCACACTAGATTTTAGGCGCGCAGATGAGGTCGAGGAGTAATGGGACCAGGAAGGGGTTGCGGACAACTGATTTGTTATAATTGTGGAGGGCCAGGGAATTATGCCCGTGATTGTACAAATCTAACAAGAGCATCATGTTTATATTGTACCCAGTTTTATCATGAGATAGAGGACTGCCCCACACTGATAACGAGGTTGCGCGATAAAGGAGGACCCAAATGTAAACATCGTGCTTCGAAGTGGTATTAAGACAGGAGATGATAAGGGAAAGCAGCCCAAAGAGAGTGTCTGGGTTCGCAAGGCTCCAAGAAAGGAACCCGAGTTTGATTCAGAGCACGCGAAGGAGACATTCATGGAAGCTAAGAAGAGCTTCACGGATGCCTCCACTTCAGGTAGTAAATACAAACTAGAACCGGAGATGGACCCATCAGTTCTCACTACCTTTCTGGATACATGCATGAAGGTATTGCGCGACAACAAAGCGATGAAGGGGCTACAAGAACTCATCACCAGATGTGTTGGACCAGGCGAACCACACGTAGTCTGGAAGCTCGGGAAGCACACAACGTGAACATGAAGGGAGATGAGATTGACCGCGTAAATCAGGGAATATGAAATGGATCAAGTCTTTTTGGATCTAGGATCGGACGCAAATGTCCTGCCAAAGGAGACATGGGAGCACACGGGCAGGCCCGCGTTGCAGTGGTCTCCTATTCAATTGCGAATGGCAAACTAGCAAAAGATCTTACCGATGGGAAGATTGTAGGGAATAACGGTAGGTATTGAAGGTACGAGCACGCTTGCAGATTTCGAAGTGACAGAGATTGTTGATGACAACAATCCCTATCCCACGCTACTAGGGATAGATTGGGCCACTGACATGAATGGAGTGATAAATCTAATGAAGCGCAAGATTATTTTTGAGAAAAATTCACTGTGCGTAGTGGTACCTTTAGACCGTCCGGAAGGATCACACTACACAGAGCTGGTGCGTGGTTGTGACAGCAATGACGATCTAGACTGTATCTACAAGATAACCACTTGGGAACAGGATTGGGTGAATCCTATAGCGGATGGCAAGATTTCATGGGAGCGCAAAAGCTCTTGCACCTCAGATTCATACGAGGAGATCGAATGATGGAAGAACTAGTTACACGAGGTAACCACGCTCAATTGTAACATGATGATAAGGTGACTGCACTGCATGACAACAGAGGTAAGGGATCTGCCTATGTATGACGGGTTGAGCAAAGTGGATGATTTCCTGAACAAATTTGAAAAAGAAGTGCCGAAACAGCGACGGTTTGATGCTCTGAAATGGGTACTACGCGTTATGCCTGCAAGGTGGTGGGGTACGCATCAAAGAAGTTTTATGAATTGGTGCGAATGCAGAAGGATGATGCTCATGTAGTTTGGAAAATCTTAGATGTGGATGAAAGTTAGCTATGATGGATGAAACAGCCTGCGTGCCCACCTCTCCAGATGGGTATAGGCGTATGGTACGCAACCTACACAAAAGCACACCGTCCTTGCTATAGGAAACGAGACCAACAAGTAGGAGCCGGAAAGACGATGGCGCAAATGATGAACTATGATAAGACGAAGCGCGCTAAAGAATATCCATGTGGAAGCCTTTGATAAGGTGTGCAAAGTACTGAACGCGGTCCACCATGTGAGACACACTGACTGGGATCTGCGCGTACCAACTGTTCTATGGGATTATAGGACCATGTGCAAAACCCTGACCGTGCAGGCACTTATGACATTGAAGTATGAAGCAAATGTTGTAATCCCTATGGAACAAGCAAAGCCTAGTCCGTGCATAGCAACACCCATAGATACGACGGTTCGAGAAGCTCGGAAAGAAGCAATCACACAGCCGCAAGAGACATAACACATGGGACTTGAGGACGAAATCTAATAGGGAAACCTTAGACTCCACGAACATGAAAAATAAAGGGTACAGTTAAGAGAGAAAAGCACTTTAATGGACGCGGAGGTCAAGAAGCTGGAGGACGAGATAAAGGAAGAGTTTGTCACTGAAACCACTATAATGGTAAGGCAAGGTGTGTACGATCATACTGACAAGTTTGCGAACTATCATCATGAATTGGCTAATCAGATGCCTTGGCTCGGACCGCATATCGGCAAGCGTAGTGACAGGGATAGCGTGTTGCAACTAGTGAAGTGTGCAATGCCGACCACAACAATAGAAGGTGGGGATTCTCCGAGAACCGTGATGGAGGACATGATGGATCCCCACACGGGTGGTGTGACCACCTAACTAGCCAAGGGAATGATAGTCTTAGTGCTCCAGGCAGTTGGAAGGGAGTGCGGGACTATAGAATATCATGCCCAGGAGCTGCACGATGTTGGCGATGTGCGCAGAAGCAGAGAGTCACAAGGTCCGCGACCGCGCACGGGGGATTGCGCTGCCATCCAAATTGGCCAGAATTGACCATTGAAGTCACTGTTCACGATGGGATGATCGACTTGAGGCCAAATGGAGAGGGTGGTAGACATTTAAGACACGATTTATGGGCAAGATTTGGGAAAATCTGCTGCCAAGAAAGCATTAATGAACCAGAATTGGGAGGAACAATCGAATTCGAATTCAAAAGGCGCTATAAAATGAAAAAGGATACCAAAAAAACAACACTTGGTCATTTGAGAATTGAGTGATTGAGCAGAGCCCTGAGAATTGTGAGCTGAGCGTTGATTGAGCCCCTGAATTCGTGAGTGACAGATTATAGCCCAGATACAATGACTACAACTAACATGGTTTGGGAATAGAAGAGGTAACCACTAGTGAGGCCATGCAGGCCCTAACTATGGAGGATGTTCTAGAAGGTGATGGGGTTGTGGCAGAGATCCCCAAATCACCGCATACGCCAAGACCTAAGAAGGATAAATAAGCAATGGCTCCCGTACGCGTGTCCCCGATGAACCCACTGCGTCGCAAACTATTAATGGAAGAGAGGGGGAAAGCTGTCACGATAGAATCAGATGAAGAAGAAGAATATTTGTAGGCCCTTATCATCACAGAGGAAGAAGACGAAGGCATGGAGGAGGATATTCAACCTACATGCTCTGCGAAAAAACTGCTCGCATATGTCCCCCCACGAAAAGGGAAGGCCAAAGTGCCCAAGGACCTGGAAGAAACCAAGAGTTCACTCCAGACCCCACTCCTCCCAGACGACATTATGTTTGAAGGCACGCACCTGGGCCGCATGCCAACCATGAAGTTTGAATATTGGGACCTCGTTGACCACGAGAAGTTCTCTCACCTAGAGACCAGGAACCTAATGAAGCAGAACACTGCGGGGGTGGTGACAACATTAGAGCCACGAAAGTGGCTACTCGAAGTGGAAAAGGCCAGGCTACTGAACTTACTATGGGTGCCGCATTCCACCGTGCCCCAATAGCCATTTTTTTCATCAGGCAGTTGCTCTGCCTGGTGCAAGATGGGTATCTATGGTTAGAGGAACCCATTCCCATCATGACAAACCTAATTCACCGCATTTCTTGGCTACCATATAAAGGAAAGGACCCCGTGACCATATCGAAATGGAAGGGTAGTGATTTTGGTCCTCGTGGAGGCCAAGAAGACAAAGTACAAGCTGGAGAAGAAGAAGTGGGGCTACGCCATCTCCAACATCAAGGAAAAATGGTACGCATAGCAACCCAAATCCTAGCCGGCAAAGTTATGCAAAAGTGCCTCGGAGATGATGTACCTACACCGGTGATCGTATTGTCCGAGTAGTGCGCAGAGAGGGCCCAGTTTAACTGGGCTGAATTCCTCTGCACAAAATTCTTGAAGAATTGTCGCAAAGCCTACGAGCAGGGTAAATCTTTCCACTATGCGTGGCTATTGCTATCCATAGTGCTCGTGGCAGAGGAATTGCTGGAGGACAGTCAATTCCCCACAATTGAAAGAGATTTACCAAAGGCCGCGAAGTACACTTCGCTATGGGCCATGAAGGATGCAAAATGGACACACGACAGTAAGATATTTTGGGTGCTCATGGAGATGAACATCTGAATGTGGATCAACCGGAAGCCGCACTTGTCACCCACGGTGTACAACAGTTTGCAGAGTTTTGCAAAATTCAAAGCTGACATGCATAATTTATACATTAGGGTGCAAAAGGATCCGACGAAGTAGTGGACAAAGCTACCCTTTATAACCACTAATGATGCCATTTTCACTGTCTTGGAGGCATGGCCTCCGGAATGGTGCGCCCCATATCTTGCAGAACTCGAGAGGCAGCAGCATAGAAGAAGAAGGACGATGCCAAGCTGCGCGTCACACAGTTGGCCGAGAAAAGGTGGAAGGAAACAAGAGCAGTTGAGCTACGGGCAGCACAGGAAGCAAAACAGAAAGCTGTCGAGTAGAAAAAGGTTGCAGAAGTAGCCGCAACAGCATAGGAAGCAACTGTGAAGGCGAGCGAGGGCCAAGCAACGCCCTCGCAGGGGCAGGAGGCAGAGGAAGCAAAAACAACAGAAGTGAGCACAGACCCAGGGACCGCGTCCACACAGTTGAAGCACCCACACATAATAGAGTAAGAAGGACCGAGGATGAAGGTCAAGGCCTCGAAATTCTCCATTGAACCAATCACCCTAACCGAGGGTGATCTGCATGACATCGGTAAGATGGTGTGCGATGTCACAAATGAGGCTCTTCAGGATTTTATGTAGGAGTACCAGACTGTGTTGGGGGCCCTCAAAGTGCAATTGCAGGAGTTAGAGATGTGTCCCCCTCAGGTGGGTACCCTTTCAACCCACCTTGCAGCAGGATCCTCTGTAGCAGAGCAGATGTTGTGCACACGAATGGAAAACACAATATTATTGTCAGAAGGGGCCCTAATGACATCAAATGAGGCCTATAGATTTTTGGTTAGCATGATGAAATTCCTTGGCCTTAATCCGGTTGCCCTTCCGTGTGAGACACTATATCTATTACAGGATGGGATAATGGCAGAGCTATGTGCTAGGGAGAGCCACGTGATCCAAGTCCTCAATGAGAAAAAGATAAACATGGAACAACTCAGCTTGTAGTGCGACGAATTGGTGTTGCAAAAACAGTAGTTGGTGTAGGTGGTAGGTGACACTTGCCGCAGTGTCCTAGAGCTAGCCATCCCAGTACACCTACCAATGGAGGTGCAGATCCACAAGCTAGCAGCAGGAGTCTGCGAGGCCAGGGAAGAAATGACAAAGGTTCAGCTGGAGCTGAATATTCAGGTCACCAAGTTGCAGTTAAAGACGTAGCAATCCACTCCCTTAGAAGTCAGAGAACAGCGTGCTAGCGCTATCACAGCAGGACTGGAGGAAATCAGAGGTGCAGTACGAGACTGTACCAGCATGTTGGAACAAACACTTGAGATCCTCACAACTCTGCAGGAGGACCCTAACATCCAGCGCTTGGAGACAGAAGCGCGACAACTCCAACAGCAATACAACAGTGTCCGATGAACTACGCAGATAGTAGTCCTCACTCAGAAGTTTGTGATGATGCAGCAATCCAAAGAACTGAAGGAGCAGGTGGACACAGCATGACACAAGGAGGCAGCGCTTAAAGCACACGTTCAGCCTCGGATCGACGAGGCCTTCACTATCATGGAAACATCGAAGGAAATCTTGCGCACATACAGGGGATCCACACATTAATGCAGAGAAGAAACCCAGACACAGAGGTCTCAAAACAGTAGATGCAACAGGTCCAGCAAACAAAAGCTCAGTGCGTTGTGGACCTCAACACAGTTCGAGAATAGTTGGAGGGACTTCCTGCCAAGATTGCCGTGCCGACCGAATGACTCGAGGGCGAGTCACAATGTTTGTGTTGGGGGCTTGTTGGGCATGGAATCCCCCCAAGGCATGCTTTGGGGCTCAAAGCCCAAGTTTTGACCTAATCTTGTTGTAAAGATCCGCGAATTGCGGGCACGGAGCGTGAAATGTATGATAGAGTCAGAGGGTTGTCTGCCCTAGTTTTGTAATGTAATGTCAGCCTACCCATGGTCTGTGGACCATGGGATTGTATAAATAGAGTGAGGCTCTAAGTATAAAAGGGGGCATAGCAAAGGAAGTAGTAGAAATAAGAAATAGTCGAAGTAACTAAGTGTGTCTTTGGGTTGTAGTGTAGGAGAAGGCTCTGCAGCTGAGTGTGTGGAGGCCTATTAGTCCGCAACTGAGTGTACGGACCCTTGCAGCTGAGTGCGCAGGGCAGAGTCGAGTCTGTAGCTGTAGAAGAAATTAATAAAGAGAAGTTTCATCATAATTCTATGTATCTGTTCTTGGGTTATTGCATGTTTGATATAATTTGCGAATATACTGTTTAGTTACTACGCGCACCTGTATGAATGATTTATATTGCTAAGTATAACTTAAAGCATGCAAGTAGGCTAAGTTAATCAACTAATTGTGGAAGACTGGTAAGGACTTGGGTAATAACAACATTAGGCCCCTGAGTAGGGCTGCACGAAGGTAGCATCTCAGGCTGCGAGGTATGGGAAAGTCCGCGTAGAAACCTACATGCAGGGTCAAACCGCGAACCACTTGAACTCATAAGACATCTCCAGGGTGCAGAAAATTGGTTCTAGTACCCTCCCATACTACTTCGGGTGAGACCTTAGTCTGCACCCCACGGAATGTTACCGAAAGGGCCAGTAGTACCAGAATTTGTTTGGCTAAATCACCTCTGAACCTGGCTCAGGCCCCAACAAGCCAACACCCCTGATGTATACATGGTGGAAATCTGCCTTGAACTCTGCGAAGCTATGCAGACTGTTATAGACCATGGGCGATAACTCTAGCTTGCAATTTATCCCCATTCTGATGTTCATCTCCATGAACACCCAAAATATCTTACTATCCCTGATTCTCTGCTCATCTCTAGTTGCCCACAGTGAAGCATACTTCGCTACCTCCGGAAGGTCCTGTGCAATCGTCGATAATTGGATGTCCTTGGGCGTTGCCATACTGCTGTTCCATAATTCTCTCAATGGCTCGGGTAAGTGCTCAAAAATGACTTCGACTTCAAAAGATCAAACAAATGTGGGTTCATGATCTCTGGGCGCACAACAGCTCAATTCTCAAATTGCCAACTGTTGTTTGTTAGACACTCCTTTTGTTGAAAATGGCAACAAGAAATGATAAAAATAGAAATGCTATAAATAGAATTGCTATAAATAGTAGTTTAGGTACCAGTGTTGGATATCGCAATAAGGAATGATAAAATAGAAATGCTAAAAATAGCATTTCGGGATACATTCCAATTTTAGTTAGTCCCTGAACTAAAATTGAGGATTAAATTCGAATTTCATCTTAGCAGCTGTTTGAAAAATAATTAATTAATTCATCTTGAGTTAATTAGTTGGATAAAATCAAACATGAAGTCTATGTGAAGACACACAACAATTTTCCCTTTGATTAAGGAAGTTATCCCTTGATTAAGGAGATTAGGATGAGTTGTACTTTGAGTTCTAATTAGTTAGCTCAGTTAACTGAGTTAAGTCCAGTTAGATTAGTTCCAACAATTTGTTGAACTGATTGTGAGTTCAGTTAGTTAATGCATGCATGCATGTAACTACTGCACTCCAGATAACTGAATATTCTCTCATAAATAACTCATGCATATCAGTTCAGTCAGAGACCCAGTTGAGATCAGAGGAAGGGACATTGTATTATCAGTTGGAGGATTTTTCCTATATAGGAAACTCATCCATGCAGAAGGAATTATCTCCTTCAGGATTGCATAGTTATTTCAAAGGTCAGTGTTGTGTGTGAGGTGAGAATCACACAGGTTGCAGCTGGAGGACCCAGGAGAAACTGTGCAAGGAAATAGGAAGCTTGGAGGACTGAAGGAAGGCATATGTGTTGTCTATTTTGTCTATGAGTAGCATTGAGGGATTGCACTGAGAGCTGGATAGCTTGTGAGCTAAAGCTTTGTGTAATCTGGACATATTTCCACTTGTATGATAATACAGATATCAGGGTTTTTAGTTGAGGCTTTCCCCAGAGTATTCTTCTGTGTTCATGTGTGACTGCTTTCTCATTCTCTGTTATATGTGTTCTATTTGATCTTGCTCATAATCGAGTAAGCTTCTGCAAGTTTGTTTGTAGAAGTAGATCAAGTATTTTGCTTTAGTATATTGCATTATCAAGTGATCTACAATGGGAAATTCTACATGGTATCAGAGCAAAGGTGATCAAAGCGAAGAATAGTATAAAAAGAAGGGAGAAGTTCAAAGTTTGATGTTCATGATTATAGAATTCGAATTCTTATCACATCTCAAATTTCACCAATGGCGTTCAACAATTTAAGACTCGAGAATGCTCTTGATGGCAGCTCAAATTGTATAGCCTGGAAGGATCGCATGGAAGCAGTATTAGAGGACAAAGGTTTGAAGGACTTCATTGATCAAGAAGTCCCCAAGATAGCAACAGCTAATGCTACAGAATTGGCAGAATGGAAGAAATGTGTGGCTAGAGCGAGGAGAATCCTTCTGGAGGGAGTTCGAGACCACATAGTCTCGAGTCTCCATGGGAAGGAGACACCATTTTCAATGTGGAAAACACTGAAGGATCTACATCAGAACAGTAGAGATCAAAGGAAGTTGGAACTAAAACACAAGCTTTGGAAAATCAAGTGTGAAAAGGGTGACATGATCTCTACATATTTGAACAAGCTCACCACCTACAGGGATGAGCTTGGAAGTGTATGGATCATGACAGTTGATGATGACATGGTGAGTCTTGCTCTCCTTGGTCTTCCTAAGAGCTAGCATAGCTACCAAGACTCGGTAAATGGAAGAGAGAAACTGCCAGATTGGGAACGACTTTGGTTGGATCTGATGTAGGAGGAGATAAGAAGAGCACCAGAGATGGTTCTTCATCCAAGGAGGATGAAGAAAATTGTGCCTTAGCGAGTAAGGCAAAGAAAGGGAAGGAGAAGGATTCTCATCCAAATCAAGTTCTTCCCATGGTGGGAAGAAGTTTCACAAATCGAAAGTGTGATGCTTTCATTGTCATGAGGTGGGCCATTATGCTATGAATTGTCCACACAAGAAATCCAAGATGGGATCGAATGAAGGATCAGAAGGTGAGGCATTAGCCTCTCAATTCAAGTTGGATTTTACCCTCATCGCATGCATGGTTTCATCGATGATGGGTTGTGGTTGGTTTCTTGAAAGTGGAGCCTCATTCCACATGACCAACGATAAGAGTTTATTTAGTACTTTGGAGGAGAAAGACCTTCAGATACTCATAGCGATGGGTAATGATGAAAAGTATAGTGTTTCAGGTACGGGAATGGTTTCTTTTCAAAGGGAGCATGGAGCTCACATTACCTTGATAGATGTGAAGTATGTGCGAGGACTGAAGAAGAACTTGGTATCGGTCGTGATGCTAGAAGAGAAAGGCTATGATGTAGTCTTTAGTAAGGGAAATTTTTTCCTTAGACACATCACCACGAGATAGGTGAAGCTGATTGGTTCACGAGTCAAGAACCTGTGTGCTCTTGAGGTTCAAGATGCATGCAAAGCCTTGAGGAGTAAGGCAACTGTTGGATACTTGGTGGTTGAGAGGGAGAGTACATTACCTCTCAACATGCAGCGCCAGAGGAAGTCTTAGACAATTGTGGAGGAGCCACAATTGGTGAAGTAGCTTCACGGGGTTGTAGAGCAGCCACAACTGGAGAAGCTGAGAGGAGACTGAGTGGAGGCATCCACTCATGCAGAGACCTCCAGTAGGGGACAATTTCGAGCCAAGTGAGCAGAGGGATCACATGCATCCATACCTCCAGGTAGGAGGTAGGGCGATGTGGAGTGACAATTCCAAGAAGGCTGGAATAGGGGCCGGATCATTGAGGTACCCAACCTCTTTGATTAGACCTTGATACGGGAGCCCCGATGAGGAGTAGCAGGAATGGTTAAGTGGGGAGAGATAGATGCGGATGGAGCGGTAGAGGAAGCTTCAGCATCAGAGGATGTTTCTATTCCAACAGGGAGGTCAGTTGGGAGATCAATTACTTACTTCTTAGTAACTGAGTTGCAGTGCAGTAGTGGGCAGCACGATGCAACATGATGAGAGGAGGTACAATGTGGATTTAGTGCTAGGAGAAAGGACCAGCAACACCATGGATGCAAAAACAGGAATCAGTGTGATCGATGCAGTCAAAGATCAAAGTGACAGAGGCTTGAGTAGTCAGATAATGAAGAGCACAGAGGTTTTTCAGTCGACAAAGGTAATAACGGTTAGAGACTTTGATGACAGAGGCATCATTCTGATTTAGGATGGATATTTTTTTGTTTCTAGAGTTGTTGGAGCAACAAAACTAGGGAGAAGTGGTGCATGCCGAACATTCCAAAGGTTCAGGATCGGGTTCGAGTTGAATGCCTTTCTTGTTGAGAGGGAGTGTTGAAAATGGCAACAAGAAATGCTAAAAATAGAATTCTATAAATAGAATTTCAGGTACCAGTGTTGGATATAGCAACAAGGAATGATAAAATAGAAATGCTAAAAATAGCATTTCGGGATACATTCCAATTTTAGTTAGCCCCTAAACTAAAATTGAAAATTAAAATTCGAATTTGATCTTAGAAACTGTTTGAAAAATAATTAATTAATTCATCTTGAGTTAATTAGTTGGAGAAAATCAAACATGAAGTCTATGCGAAGACATGCAACAATTTTCCCTTTGATTGAGGAAGTTATCCCTTGATTAAGGAGATAAGGATGAGTTGTACTTTGAGTTGTAATTAGTTAGCTCAGTTAACTGAGTTAACTCCAGTTAGATTAGTTCCAACAATTTGTTGAAGTGATTGTGAGTTCAGTTAGTTAATGCATACATGCATGTAACTACCGCACTTTAGATAATTGAATATTCTCTCATAAATAACTCATTCATGTCAGTTCAGTCAGAGACCCAGTTGAGATCAGAGGAAGGACAATGTACTATCAGTTGGAGGATTTTCCTATATAGGAAACTCATCCATGCAGAAGGAATTATCTCCTTCAGGATTGCGCAGTTATTTCAGAGGTCAGTGTTGTGTGTGAGGTGAGAATCAAACAGGTTGCAGCTGGAGGACGCAGGAGAAACTACGCAAGGAAATAGGAGTCTTGGAGGACTGAAGGAAGGGATATGTGTTGTCTATTCTGTTTATGAGTAGCATTGAGGGATTGTACTGAGAATTGGATAGCTTGTGAGCTAAATCTTTGTGTAATTCGAACATATTTCCACTTGTATGATAATACAGAGATCAGGGATTTTAGCTGAGGATTTCCCCAAATTATTCTTCTGTGTTCACGTCTGATTGCTTTCTCATTCTTTGTTATATGTGTTCTATTTGATCTTGCTCATAATCAATTCACCTTCTGCAAGTTTGTTTGTAGAAGTAGATCAAGTATTTTGCTTTAGTATATTGCATTATCAGGTGATCTACAGTGGGAAATTCTACACCTTTGTAGTTTATAGCACCTTTTGAATTTTAATTCAACCATTCCCCTCGCATTTGGTCCATTAATGCTTACTTGGCGGTATATTTTGAAGAATATAGCCCATAAAGCTCGCCTTAAATGCCTGCCGCCCGCTCTAGTTGGTCTCAAGCTAATCATCACATTGTGAATAGTGACTATAACGGTCACTTTCCAACCAACCCGCACAGCAGCGCAGCTACCCTTGCGTTTTCGCAAACCCTGTGACACTTCGCTACTATGCACAGTCCTGACATTGCACAGCTCTTGGGTAGAGTAGTTTATAGTCTCGCGCCTCCTTTCGGCTGCTTGGAGTGTTAAGACTATGCTTCCTACAGCTAGTGAGATGGTCGGGCCACCTATTTACACCTTCAAATGACTACCATTGACTTTTCCTGGGAAGAGTTCTCCATTTAACTTTATCAATTGCACCGCGCCACCATCTATGATCTCCTTAATAACATATGGTCCGCCCCAATGCATTCTGACATTCCTTGGGAATTTATCAAACTTACTATCATACAAAAACACCAAATCATTCACCTTGAAGGTGTGAAACTTAATATGTCGATCATGCCAAGCCTTTTCACACTATTTTTGCACCTGCTGGTGGAATCCAACCAAAAATCATTCTTCTTCGAGCTCCTCCAACTGTGCGAGCCTCTCCTCCAGGGCTCCATGATCTGTCATGCTTGTGAGCACCACTATGTGCAGACTAGGCAAAATCTATTCCATAGGCATTACAGCTTCCACTCCATAGACAAGTTGAAAAGGTGTATGTCCCGTCAGTTTCTTGCATGTCGTCCTATAAGCCCATAATACTGCAAGTACGTGCAGGTCCCAATCACTTCGCTGCACAATGCATACCTTGGTCAGCACAGTTTCTAGTACTTTTTAAAATTCTTCTACTCTCCTGTTATCTTGTGGCTGATACGGTGTGCTTTTTGATGATACACCTGAAACTCTTCTGTCAGCGCGCTGATCGTCTTGTTCAGGAAATGTGTACCATGATCACTCATCAAGATCTTTGGACATTCGAATCACGTCAATACATGTTCAAACATAAATTTCGCAGCTATCGCGGTTGTGCAATCCTTTACCGGCTGCGCTTTTTCCCAACAAGTTAGGTAATCTGTTGCAGTGATAATACATCTTGCGCCTATCTTTCCTTGAGGTTTGATAGGTCCTACAAAGTCGATTGCTCACTTTTCAAAGGGTTGCAATGTCATTTGCAGATTCAAAGGCATATCGTCCCTCCACGATGGTTTACCTGTTCTTTGACATACATCATAGGCCTTGCAATGTGCTTTTGAATCTTGATGAAGGGTCGGCCACCACAACCTTGCGTGGAGAATATTTTGCATGGTTTCTCTCCCTGCATAATGTCCTCCCGTAGCACCCCCATGAGCATCCACGAGGATATTTATTTGTTCAAATTTAGGTACATCCTTTCGCAGTATCTCAACATTCCCCATCTTATATAGGTGGGCTGCAATGCCAGAGAAATTTGTCGCATGCACCACTAGTTCCTTCATCTGTTGGATAGAATACCCTTTCAGCGTAGTTACAGTTGTGAGAAATTGAATTATATCTTCAAAATGTCCATTTGCTATGTGCACAGCAAAGAGCTACACATCGGGTAATCCTTCCTCCAGACTAGTAGGTTCCTCTCCTATCTCAATGCACGACGGGTTATCTGGTCACGCGTTCAATTGTCCAGGCTTCACAACAACGTCAAAATCATATTCTTGGAACAATAAAATCCATTTGCATATGTTCCCCCCGAACACAAGATTATTGACCAAGTATTTCAATGCAGAATGATCTGTATACATGTTGAAGTGTCCCCCTAGCAGGTAGTGTCGATACTTCTGGAGTGCATACACCATAGCTAGTCCCTCGCATTCAGTGGTGGAATAATTGTTTTTTGCTTGTTGGCTTGAGGGGGCCTGACCTAGGTTCAAAGTTAATTAGCTAAAAAATCCCTACACTACTATCCCTTTCAGCAATGGAACCATTTGTTGGCTTGAGGGGGCCTGACCCAGGTTTGAAGTTAATTAGCTAAACAAATCTCTACACTACTGGCCCTTTCGGCATCAGTCCACAAAGTGCAGAGTGAAGTCTCACCCGAAGCAATATGGGGGGATGTTGGAACCACGTTTCCGCACCCTTGAGATGTCTGAGGTGTCGATTTAGTCCAGCTATGCCTACCTTCATGCAGATCACTTCGTGCACTACGTTGACCTGTGATACCTTCGTGATCTGTTATAATCGCCTTCGTGTAGCCCTAACCAGGGGCTGAGGTGCTTTTGTGCTACTATGGCAGCGATCTGCGCTATTTCCCCAAACTATACCACAGATATTACTTATCTTCTCAAAGATCTTAGTTAACTTCACATAAACAAATACTTTATCTCACATTCACTTAATTATCACAGTCAAATATGTTCGCGCATCATATAAATAATAGAAATTCAATTCATACCCAATACATTCAATGTGGAAATAGGAAATAAATTCACATAAGTGATATAAAACTTCTCTTTATTAATGCTTCCAACATTTATAGACTCGACTCACCCTGCGCACTTAGCTTCAGGGGTCTACACACTCAGCTACGGACTACTAGGTCTCTGCGCACTCAGCTGCATAGCCTTCTCCTACTCTATGACCCAAAACTAGACTTTACACTTCAGATACTCTACTATGCTTCTATTCCATGATCATCAATTGATGTCTTAACTACTTAGAGCCTCTCTCTATTTATACATTCCCATGGTCCGTGGACCATGGGTAGATCTCTACAGCCGACATTACATTACAAAATTAAGGGCGGACAACCCTATGACTCATTTACAATCTATGCGCTCTGCAGCCAATCCGTGAAATTCAATTTTGTCCTCCAAACTATTAAATTATGACACATCAATGATGATTACTTGTGTTAACATTGTTTGATTGTGATGCTGTGAATACCAGGCACACCTCGGTTCCGTCACTTGTGCATTGGTTCATTCACCGGGGTTCCCAGTCTGTCAAGGGTGAGAACAAGAAAATGATGTGGGACACGGGGAACAGATGACATTTAATCATTGTGCAGAGGTAGGACCGAGTAGAGGTGGAATGAATTTCTTCAAACGGTCGTTGGAAGCTGCGGGAGGTGTTGTCATTGTGGGTTCGAAACCGTTCCCTATGAGCTCCTGTATCAACTCTCAAAATCGCGATCGGTGATTTGTAATGAGGTAAACCTTGGGAGTCAGGCGGGGTGTTGAATTCTTGGCTATCTTGGATAGGCCTTTTCTCATGCTCAATAATTCTACAATTCTTAACCTATATGCCTGCACTTTTTCTTCCAATTATCTTTGACGTTCCTTTTACTAGTGATAGGGTTTTTAAATCAGGATCTTTAATGGAAGAGTTAACTTCTTTGTAAGGAGTCTCATCTCCTTGTTCGTCCATGGGGACTTTTTCACCTTCTATTTCTTGTGGGGATAGACCTCGAGGTTCTCCATGTAGTCTTCAAACCCTAAGGTCACTGTCACTCCCTATAGATTGCATTTATGATTGTCTTTCTCTTCTCTCATTGGCATTATTTGAAGGATAGAAACTGATAAACTCAGAGGCACACTCCTGCATGTTTTGCATGGCGTTGAAGGAGACCTTGTCTTTTGAAGGAAAGGCCTTCTTCATTATCCACCCACAATGGCTATGTGAAAGAATCGACCCTACACATTCGTAGAGAAATGACTGTCATCCATATGATCACCAACAATTTTGTTCTCCGATCGAGGGTTTCTATTTGGGCTACCATAGTTCTCTGCCATCCAATGATATGGGAATTTTCTAGGTTTTTCAGGTCCTCTAATCAGTATAACCACCAACTAAACCATTTTTAGATCTAAGAAAGTTTTCTAGGACTCAACGGGGGGAAATACTGATAATGATCATTTACATGTATATAGTGTTCAATTTATGTTGATTTACATTACTATAACAATAATGATTTTCATATTTTTCTCAAGAACCTAAAACATTCCGCATCAAACGTATCGAACATGAAAAGTAGAGCAAAGAAAAGTAGGCACATTAACCTACCCTTAACAAAATTCAATGAAAAAAAATAATGAGGGGAAAATTTAGCAATCATTAAGTCCATATAAATCTCGTTGTCTCCATATAAATCATTTTGTTTCAATTAAATCTTACAAATGAAACTTTCACAAAACCCTTTTGTCATAGAAATGTTTTTGCGTAGATGATACATATGATTTTTAGAGGCTCTGGGTTCGAACTTTACCGTTTATTAGTAGCATTACAAGTGAGGAAGGGAGGGATTAGAAGGATTAGAGAACAAATTATACCTCAGCCAGCACAAGAAGAATAAATGAAAATAGCATCCATTATCCTAGAATGTAAACTCCAGAATACATGCCATGTCCCAATTTAATTCTAGTCCTTAGTAATTGAGACGAGTTGTATTGGGTCTTTCCGATTACATGTTTTAGCAGAATAAGCTTGTAGAAAGAAATAATTTCCACCATATAGTCTCACCCACCAATTCCAGTGCATCACATTGGAAAATCTATGAACTGAATATTTTATATCTTTTTGTTGATGTTTGAACTTCAAAATTTCTACTTCCAATCCCATTTGACACCCTATTCATAAGTGTCAATAGGCGGTTAAATAGTAACAGGAAAGTATGAAGCAAATCTGTGTGACAATTCCTACTCAATGAATGCTTCCTCGTTTGCAAGGGAACCCCCCCCAAAAAATAACATTAATCATATTCTCAAGAGGCTAGGTGGTGATGCATGATTCCATTGAGAAATTTTTATAATATTCAGAGAGAAAATAACATACATACCCCAATTTTATATGTTAAAGTTTGATAAAACAATTTTTTGTTCTAATAATTTTTTTTAAGTTGGTTGGAGTTTCTGTATTGATTGAGAAAAACTAAAAAGTACATAAGAAGGTCTACTGATTCACTAGTAAGGAAGTTAGATCAACAATAGAAAAACTGTTTTAGTCCAAAACTTGTAGCTCAGAAATTCAAAACTTGAAAGATATATCCTATAACCATATGCATAATGTTGAGAGAAGCAATCCCTCCCACTATGAGAAAACTGTGCAGATAGAGAATAACAAATCTAATGATGAGAGAAACAATCCTTCTCAATATGAGAAAATTGTGCATATGGAGCACAAGAGAACCTAAACAAGACAAACCTTATCATCAAATTCAGTAACCTAATTGTATGTAGCCTCAGATGTTGAAGGTTCAATATCAATCATTTTTGACACCTCAGTATTCACTGTTCAACTTCTTTGTCTTGCAGTTGGAGAAGAAAGGCCTAATATTCCTCTATTCTACCAGGAACTTTCCCATGATTGTCTTTATCCTCCTGTATAAATCTAGGGTCTTGAGGTACTTGGTGTCTTGGGTTCTGAAGGTGCACATGTCAGAAACCCATAGTTCAACCTTCTCACAAACCATCTCATCATGAAGTAAACCCCTCTCTAAGGGCACCTCAGCTTCAATAGATTCAATAGTATACGAAGTTGCTCTGGGATGCACCTATTATAAATGGCCTTGAGGGTTTTGCTTCATGCTAAGAATAGGTAAGAGTCCTTTGGTGTGGAACTCATATGTTATTAATACACTTTCCATGGGATGCACCTATTATAAATGGCCTTGAGGGTTTTGCTTCATGCTAAGAATAGGTAAGAGTCCTTTGGTGTGGAACTCATATGTTATTAATACACTTTCCATGAGCCATACTAGCTTGACAAAGAAATAATTTCCAAGAAACCACCTCTCTAAATACCTACATTCAATTCCCAAAGAGACCAAGATTGAGAGCCATAGTAGAGGAGTCCAAAGCCTAGAGGTGTTAACATACCAATTTTAAGAAGGGATAAGGCTGACACTGGATTGAAGCCGAATTAGAAACAAATCATTGCATGGCATGGAAATGAATCCTCTAGAAACCAATCGGATGCAAGTGAGATACCATAATTGTAGATGTCATAATGTATTAGAAAACCCATTAGAAAACATTCAAATCCATGAAAGATGCATGTAGATTACTTCAGATTGAAAATTTCCTTTTTTTGCGTTCTTCACCCTATATTTGGCCGATTTTTCAAAATTCCAAATATGGTGAAAAGTTGAATGGTTTACCTTAATTATGAGTATGGTTTTTTGGAACAAACACTATGATAATGTTATGAGTAATGAAGAGTTTGAATTTATTTCATTATAATATGATTAACACCTTTGTGGGATTTTATTATTAAGACCTTATATCATAAACTTCCACTGGTTCATAGAAAGAAACTAAGGATTTCCCTGACAAGTATGAAAAAAAATGGGGTTTTTGAAAAAAAGGATTACAGTGAGAAATCTTGATAGGTGGTGGATAGGGAATTCTTTTCAAATTAATAACATTGATATGAAAATGTTTTGTATGAGAGTTTCTCCGTACTCGGTGATGATATTGAGTATGTTGTTATGCAAAGAAGCACATAGCTTATGCATAGGATAGACTCTATATCAGCTCTCGAAAGCACGATCAGTGATTCGTGAATGTGGTAAACCTTGGGATTCAGGCGGGGCGTTGACTTCTTGGCTAGCTTGGACGAACATTTGCTAACGCTCAGTCATTCTGCCATTTCTCAACCTATATGCATGGGCTTTGTCTTCCAATTGCCTTTGGCATTTCTTTTCACCTTTAAGTGAAATGTTAATCATTTATATATCCAATTAGTGTATATTTTAATTTATAGTATCTAATTCATTGTTACTAACAACATACTTTTTACATTATAATTCCACTCTCACTTAAAAAGAGTTGTTAATTTTTATTTATTCACCTTTGTGCATTTATGTTTTAAAAAATATATTTTATTAAATGTGTTTTAATTAATCGAATTGACTAGATGACCTTAATTATGTTTTAAGTAATTCATAAACTTTTTTGGATTTTAAATTTAATGTAAATAAAGCTGAAGAAAGTAAAAATAAAAATAAAAATTTATTTAATTTTAAAATTCTTTTATTAAAATATTGCTATCTCTTTCTTGACCTAAGAAATGAAAAATTTAGAAGGTATTGATTCCCATATTATTAATCAATTCCATGTAAGTTATTAAAATATTAAATATTATGCTATGTCAATTGATATTACAATATTTTATTATAATGAATATTGAAATCTTTTAATTATACTTGATTCTCATATAATATTTTATATTTTTTTTCCCATGGAAAAATCATAATTTTATTCATATTGAGTAAAATTACATGTTGTAGATGCTGAAAACAACATATGCTTTATCAAAGCTTGTCCCAATAGAACCAGGATCTAAAATAATTTACTGTCTATCTATGCTTTCCTACCTTTCTTTTTTTCCACTTTCCTCCAACCATCATTGTTGGGCGTGGCTATTACAATAGACATTTTCACTTCATTTATGGCAACCGATATTTCTTTTTCAGAATCTAAGCTTTCTGTAGAGTGTGCTCACTTGCTGCCTCCAATTTCTTGCATTGGGGTGCAAATCTCACCTTGTTGCTGTGGATTGGTTTTCTTTAGAACTATTACAAATTCAATTTGATTTTCATCATTATGTGGGTTGTGTTGAATGCTTTTTTCGCTGATTTCTAGATTATTTCTTTGATATTCTGCTTCTTGAAATATGTTGGTGGTTTCTATGTTTTTTTCCTCTTCTATGTCTTCTTCTCATGTGGTTGAAAACTGTGATCCTTTTGGCTTTGGTGGCTGTCTTCTTTTCCTGTCGTTTTTGTTTTGTGGGCACGCACTTTGTAGATGACCAGTTTGACAACATATGCGGCATCTGAAGGCAATGTTTTCATAATCAAGTGGCTGGGCCCATTGCTTTTTGTTGTGGAGTAAGAGGATGTGGTCTGGTAATCCTTGACTGAGATCTACCTGCTCATAGATCCTGGCAAATGTATAGATATCCTTGGAAAGGCGCTCACGGTCTACTTTTAAGAATTTCCCCAAAGCATTGCCAATGCCTTCTAATACATTGAAGAGCCAAAAGTGCAGAGGAAGGTTATATAATTTTACCCACACGGGCATTTTGGAAACCACCATGGTGTTTGGGTCAAATTCTGGGAACCAAGATGTCATAAAGAGGGCAGCATTACCTCGGAACCATGGTCCCTTGTTCAATGCATATTCCTTGTCTTTTACTGTGTCGAATTTGACAATAAAAAATCCTTTTGAATAGAGGTGGATATCACAGTTTTTTGTCCATATGGAGTAAATCCATTGACAAAGGGCTTCCGGTTTGGGCCAAAAACCATTAAACCTGCATATCACTGCTTTAGATAAATAATGAGCCTGTATTTCATTTGCCTCTTGTACAACAATTGTTAATGCAGGATTCTGAGTTGTCTACTCGACGATGTAGGCACCAGGGGTTGTAGTTTGTTGTTCTTTTTGCGCTTGAGGTTCCATCTTCCCTTTTACTGCATCTTTGAAGGAAACAGGTCCTTTTGAGCTTGTGTCGGAGTAGCCGCCGCAGAGTCTTGTGCTAAGGTAGATGGTTGAGTCATTGCCTATGTTGTATTCTTTTTGTTTGCTCTCCTCCTGCAATAATTTTCCTGTGTAGATCAGAAGTTGTTTGCGAGGTGGGATACCCATCCTATCTTATATCCTCTGTTTGAGTGTTTTTATCTCCTCCCATCTCCCTATCTTAATGCATACTATGTTCCCTTCCATAGATCTGATAAAGAGGGTACTCTGTTTACCTTCGAGCATTTCAGGAGCAGATGCTTCAGGATCCAATGTTGGGGTGTTTGCCTATTCCTGCACAATCGTCGCAGCTCTCTGTTGTTCTGGGTTGTTTCGTTTATGGGCTGCATCAGTCTGCTCTGCACCATCGGTTTCATGGTCATCCTTAGATGCGATCTGGTTGTATGCAGCGCCTAATCCAGATCCAAGCATGTCCTCCAGTGTGGGTAGGGTAGCCTGGGACCGGATCCAGCAGGGTGGGGAGACTAAATCCTCTCTGGATCTGATGGCAAGACAGGCTGCATAATAGAAGATGGGCTCTAGTGGCTCTTTTAGCAGATTTGGTGTGGGAGCACTTCGGCCCAGTGCTACAGTGGCTGCTAATGCCATTGTTCCCTCTTTAATGATCTCAAAAACCCTTCTCTACCTCCCAGATCTGAAATGCCATACAAGTGCAGCATATCCTAAGACAGGTTTATGAATAATGTGCATGGAAGGCAAGACTGCTAGATCCCATGCTGGGCTGCCAGATCTAGCACTATGGATGCTAGATCCAGCGTTCTGAGCACCGAAAATCCCTTGATCTTGGGACTGATACAATGCAAAAACAATGGCTGTAGAAACCCTTACCATCTCTTTCATGTGTGCACCATTTTCCGCCCGCCTTTTGCTTGTCAGGCTGCTCAGATGACCGTCTCTGCATCCCATCGCCACCTCTCGAGATGTTGTTCCGTTGTCTACCTACCACATGGGGTTATTCATGCTCAGGGGTAAGGATAGAGCCGTAGATTGCCAGAGGATTCGGGCCATCGGCTGCTCTGCTAGGGGCTCCAGCGTCATGCGGCCTTTGATCCTCGGTGCTGCCATCACAGTCGCTTGTCAAGATCCCGCATTCTTCCTGGTTTTAGAGCTTCGATCCCATATAATATTTTATATTATTTTAGTATTAATAATTATTTAGTATAATATGATTTTAGTATTAATAATTATCCTAAATAATATAAGCAAATAATAAAGAAATTCTATATTTTTCTTTTAATAAATAAAATATTTATTAAATAAATATGTACATATTTGAAAAATTTGTTGATTTAAATAGTAGACTATAGACTATGGTAAAAGGTATAATGTGAATAAGTTATGAACATGAATGTTCATTTTTATTAATAAAAATAATTTAAATAGTCAGCCATAAAATTACGGGGAAAGTAATGTTATAGTGAGTTTCATATTCCAGAATAGTTGAAGACAGTTATAGGCAGAGGTAGTTTCCTACCCAAACTCCTCTCCCTAGAGATAAAACATCTCATATGGGAAAAGGAAGCCAAGAGGGGAGAGGGAAGAAAAACCTGAGGCAACCTTGAGGAGAAGAGACTGTAAGACTAAACCCTCTAGTAGGATGCTATAGAGGGAAACATGATGCTGCTAGGATACAAAGTTCTTGAGTTGGTTGGCTAGTGGAGCTCTATCTTAAGCTTAAGTGCTAAGACTAAAGGCCCTAGACTATAACTGGTTGGGATCAAGTGGTCTTGGGTGAACCTGTGAAGGTTCTTGATCTAAAATTGTTTTGGATGTGAAGATTGCTGAGGGGGGTTTTAATAGAGGTACTTATTCTCATAGTTGGGAGGAACATTCTAAGCCCTATAGTTTTGTGGATGACTAATCTAATTGAAGGCAAAAAAACATATCAGTGGTCTTAGTGTTCTGAAATTTTATTTACTTTTTGTGAAGTTTTTCTCTATGATTTATGTATGTTATGCAGTGGATAGCTATGAAATCTATTTTTGTGAAAATTAAGTACCTTAATATCTATGGAAGACCTAGGCATATCTATCTTATTACATCTAAATATGTAATATCCAAAAAATCAAAAAATTTAATAAATCTGGAACACTTTAGTGTTCAAATTAAAAATTATTCCAATTAAAAAAACACAGAACACAAGGGGATATGAAAATGAAACATCTTATTTATATTGATAGCTAAAAACATAATACATGCCCATGTAAATGAGATTAGAGACCCTGCGAATGGCATGCACGAATGCTCATTAAAACAAAAATTTAACACTGAAGCACCTTTGGGAATCCTGACTGGAACCACCATACAAGTTCACTGTGGGGTTTTCGTACCGATATCAAAGTGGAATTGGCCACGCCATGTTCTCGACAAACACAATAAGATAGAAAACTCAGGATGATCCAAATGCCTAGCTTCTATCCCTTTTAATAGGCTTGATGGAATCTCTAGAAATCTTATTTTATTATTTTCCCTCGAAAAATGGAGGAAAACACCATGGGAAGATCCCATGGGAAAATACCATGGTAAATACCATGGGTAAATTCCTTCCATTTTGACCATATCAAGAAAAGGGAATATGACAAATCCTCTATCCCAAAGATTTCTTACCCTCAATCAATCCACTTCTATCCACATCATAAGCATTTGTACATTGATACCAGGATCCCATACAACCCAATGTGCCATTTGACACCTCTATGCTAAATGATCATGAATGGATCCTTCGATACCTAGATCCCAAACGATCCCCCAACTTATCCTTCAATTGATAGATTCAATTGGATCTTAAATAATCCTCTAGCCAATACTACCCCTAATGGATTCTCCTAGATCCTAATGCCACTTAAGTCCTGTGACTTGTGGGTTATGATACCATCTCAGCCCTCCATCACTGCTCGTTCTTAAGGGCCCAAGTTGAAGTATGCCCTTGGCTAAGAGTATCTTATCAATAGAGTTCCAACTCATCATCTCTCGCCAAACCATATTGTGGGAAGGATATAATGCATGAATGCCTACACATGGAATAAGTCTATCATGTTGATGTTTCCTGATGCTCAACTCATGCTACTCCACCTGATCACCCAATAAGATCCATTTTTATAACTATGTCATGCTCTCCCTAATGTATAAATATGGTTTAGTAGAGTTAGAAACCGTATCTATGTACTCCTATAGAGGTCTTCTTTAGAACTCCCAACTATAGTCCTCTTGCTGCCTTGTAAGGGACTTGAGTCGTTCCTCAAAACT
This sequence comes from Pinus tabuliformis, assembly GCA_031772625.1. Lineage (NCBI taxonomy): Eukaryota > Viridiplantae > Streptophyta > Pinopsida > Pinales > Pinaceae > Pinus > Pinus tabuliformis. Next base: position 653,737,676 of record CM062806.1, read on the forward strand.
AGAAAACTTAGTCGTTGATTTGGCACATACCCCTATGAGCTCTTCAATTTTCCTATTCTCCTGTAAGAAAGTGTCTCGGACTGTCCAGGCTCTCCGCTTCAACATCATAAGGTCTGTCTTTAAATGCATGATCCTTTCCTGAAAGTCCTGTATTGGAAATTATGGTGCCTTGTTGAATGCCTCTGTATTTTTCTTCACCAGATGCTCAACTATCATAGCTTCAGCTTAAACCTTTGACTAACTCTGTTATCACTGACAAAATTTTGTTGCCAAAATTGCTCAGACTAGCTTAAGGACAAAGTGTTTTCGCAGCGCATAAATCCTTTAGCAGTTTCACAGCGCAACCTGTTTTAGGTGATTTCGTAGCGCATAATTCATATTTTGCACTGGCTGTGCTACGAAATTGGGAAATGACAGATATTTAAAGCGGATTGATGGAAATACTGCAGGAAACGAGGTTTGTCAAGCTTGTCATATTTTGATGGTGATTATTGGCCAGGCGCTGCAAAAGATATGATAATGCAACTTCAACAAGCGAAAGGAAAGACCAAGAAAGCTGCAACCAAAAGAGCATCAGAAGCTGCATCAGAAGCTGAGCTTGCAAGCAATACCTCAAAGGATGCTTTATTAATGCAAAAGCTCGGGGAGTCCATATCCCCAATGAAAGAAGACTTTATTATGGTTCGTTTGCAATATGCATGTTCTCATTGTTGTCACTTCATTGTTTCTGGCAAACGTTGGGCTTGCAGCCAATGTAAGAGTTGACAATTATGTGATATTTGTTACGAGGCACAACAAAAGCTTGATGAAAGGGAGTGACATCCTGTCAACAGTAGGGAAAAAGCATTTATTTAATTCTGTTGAAGTCACAGATGTTCCTGCAGATACTAGGGACAAAGATGAAATTGTGGAGAGTGAATCCTTTGATACCCGTCAGGTCTTTCTTAGCTTTTGTCAAGGAAATCACTACCAATATGATACCTTGCCACGTGCCAAGAATTCTTCCATGATGGTTCTTTATCACTTACATAATCCTACAGCACCTGCATTTGTAACCACATGCAATACCTGTCATCATGATATTGAAACAAGGCAAATAAGGCATATTTCTCTCTTTTAAGTTGTCAACTTCCAGGAGGTATTTAGAGCAGCTGAAAGAATATTTTCGAGAATTGAAAGAGGTTTTTATTCCTAACATAATGAACTAGAAAAACCTCTTTCAGTTTCTTCAAATTGATTATGAGCTGGGAGAAACGAGTGATAAAGTTTCGCTACGAAACTGCTGTATGTGCAGTTATTAATTTCCTGTTTTACACATCTTCTTCAAAGACAGATTCTGGGCAGCTGGAGTAGTGTTTTAAAAACCCAAAAGAGGTTTTTGTTAAGTACGGATTGTTTCACAAAAACCTCCTTCAGTTTTTTCAAATACGTCTTCTTTGAGAAATTACGAGCTCTGTCTCAAGACATATTTTTCAGCCAGAACATATGGGAGTAGTTGGTTCGATTGCAGATTTATGGGTTAAATATGAAGCTGAAGTGAAGGAAGTTTTCTCAAATGATAGTGCTACTAAAGTTGTTGTTGAAGATACCCTTGATGACAATGAACGTGAGCCTGAGAGCTGAAAACAAAGCCTTGAAGAAGGAGGTTGTAAATTTGAAGATACAGCTAGGTCAACTAGCTCACTGACTTGAAGAAAAAGGTGCCATTCTTAGTTTTGGGTCAATTTTGTTTAAGCTCCATTATTTTGAAGTCATATAAGTCTTTGATACCTATGGAAGAAGTCTAAAGAGTCAGAAATTCAAGAAAAGAATGCCTTAAGACAAATGCACTCTGTTTTAGCAAAAACAGCAGTTTCGTAGCGTGCTACGAAACTGCTGTAGGTGCTGTTTTATAAGAAAAACAAAGAGTTTAATGATGGGGTCAGTGAATTTTTGAATGAAATGCCTCAAGAACATAAGGGAGACCATATAAGACTCTCCTAGCTATTCAGAGAGTGACAAGTGTACTTTTTGGAGAAAAGGTGAAATATTTTGTCTTTAGCTAAAGCTTTGTTAAAGGTACTTTATGACCGAATTGTTAGGGTTCTGGTTATGGTTTCCGGTGATTTGGTTTGTACACCTGTTCAGTCTACAAGGCTTCCAGCTCATTGGGAATATGGTGATATGCGTTGTTTTTGAAGAATTAAAGAGTTGGGAACATGTTCTTTAAGTAGTGAAGAATAGTGGGAGACAGGGACCGTAAAAACAGAGCACTTCTCTTGGTTAATTAATGAGCCATCTGCACAACTAGAATCCAAAGCCAGCTCGTTCAGTGTATTCTCCTCCAAGATACCTCAACCAAAACAGATAGAGGACATGTGTCAAGAGTCAGAAAAGCATCATGCTACGAGGAGGACAGATTTTGAGTTTTGAGTAAATTAAGATCATTTGTAATTACAGTTCAGCAATCATGTAATTAATGAATTAGTTATATAGTAGATAAGGATAGTTAATAGCAACCTTCGATGCTCCCCTCATGCTGGAGGAGGAGGCTCGAGATGGTTAAGAATGTATTTCTATATATATATCAGATTTGGATGTAATAGGGGTTAGAGATTTTGATAAAGAACAAGTCTATTTTGGTTTATGTAAAAAAGCCGATTTCAGTAATACAAACAGCTGTTGTTTCTTCTCAAGATTCTCAATAGACCTTATTGTTCAAATGTATGGTGGTTTATTCTCTTAGTGTTTTTTTTTACAGTCTTGTTACAGCATAATCACTCAGAATTCATGTTTAATGCTCTGACTTCCTGTATGCTTTGCAAGCTGTGTTTTATGTAAAGTATGTTTGAACATCTGATGTAAAGAGCCTTGATTTCCATGAAAAGATAGTGTTTTTGGTTGCTGAGATGTGTGAGACTCCATAAGCCCAATGGAGATTAATTTGATATTTGTCCAACCAGCTTATTTTTCATGTGTTGTTTAAAGAGTTAGCCATCTTTCCTTGTCATTAATCCATATTCATAATCTGTGAGAGAGACCTCTCTGACTAAGGAGGCTAAGCCTTAGTGTAAAGCCTGGTTTGAAATAGTTACATAAGATCTTGCTAAGTGGCAACCCTTAGTACCTGATTTTGTGATAACATTTTGGTGCGTCTGTCGGGAGCCTGAAGATTATTCTTTCCCGAAATCAATGGTTGAACTTCTGAAGGTAGCAGGAGCTCAGACCTCAATTTGAGGCTGCAAAACTACCTTGGCGACTCCACACATCAAATAAGGAATTGGAAGGTGACTCCACTGCTAGAAGATCAATAGCTTGATGAAGTTTCAAGATGGATTCTACTGCAAGAATGAATGCCAGGTATGCTCCTATGGATCGGTCTCATATCCCTGGTTTTCCAAATCCTATGCCAAAGGTTGATTGGTTAGATGATCTTACAATATTCAAAGATGAAAAGAAAGATAATGCTGCTCTCCATTTGGTTAAATTCCATATGCATGTACGCAGTCTTAAGGTTCATTTCCCTGAAGATTGTCTCATGAAAATGTTTATGACCACTTTAGAAGGAAAAGCATGGTCTTGGTATAAAGGTCTGGAAAATGGTTCAATATATTCGCTTGCCAGTTTTCATGATGAATTCTGTGAAATGTATAAAGAAGGTCATCCTTCCTTATTGTTGCTCAAAGATTGCTGTAGACATTCTTTAAGTCTTATTCAGTACTTGGAAGATTGTTATGATGATGATGAATTTATGGATGAAGAAATTTTAGAGGCTCTTCATAAAAATGCATTCCAGCACCAAGGAGACAGTATCACATTCCATGAAACGCAGCATGAAGAGCAGTAGGGGTTTACTTGTGAAAACCATGTTTTATCCTTAGATATGAATGTAGAGATGCAGCAGATCTCTCAGTCTTCGAACCATAAAGAAGATGAAAATGATTACACCCAGCAAGAAGAAATACTGGAGGAAATTTTCTATGACCCTCAGGCAGAGGAAAATCTTGTTCCATTTTGTAATTCCTTGCAGCAGCTTACTTCAAATAATGATCATAATAGTGAGGAAAATTACATTGTTTGTGAGCATCATTTAGAAAGGCAGTTGGATAGCATATCAAATAAATTTGGTGTGGATCAGTTGTTTGAAGATACATAAAGTTTTGAGAATCAGCAAACTAACCGTGTGTTTTTTGACCCTATAGCTGAACACATGGAAAAGATTTACTGTTCAGGCGGCTTCCAGTTATATTTTCATGTTGAAGAATAGTTACACCTCATGCTGCCTCGGTTACCTCAGTATCTGGTTTATTTTTGTTTCAAGCACAGCCAAAGGACTCAAATGTCAGATAAGATAAAGGATTGGCTATATTGGAAATTTCACATTGATTGAGCAGGAAAAAGTTGAAATTGTTAGGGTAGGTAGGTAGGTAAATGCAAATAAGCTCAAGGTTGACTGAGCATTTTTTTTTTTTAGTAGATGTAGATTTCTTTTTCCTTACAGTGAGCAGCAAGCTTAAGCCCGAGGTGAAGGCCCAAGAAGCTGGAAGAAGAAGTTTGTCAAGTAAATTTTACAAGGCACTGGAACTGCAGGTTCTTAGTGTACCACAAGGGCACACTATCCCAAGTGGAGCCACTATTATCACTGACAAAATTTTGTTGCCAAAATTGCTCAGACTAGCTTAAGGACAAAGTGTTTTCGCAGCGCATAAATCCTTTAGCAGTTTCGCAGCGCAACCTGTTTTAGGTGATTTCGTAGCGCATAATTCATATTTTGCACTGGCTGTGCTACGAAATTGGGAAATGACAGATATTTAAAGCGGATTGATGGAAATACTGCAGGAAACGAGGTTTGTCAAGCTTGTCATATTTTGATGGTGATTATTGGCCAGGCGCTGCAAAAGATATGATAATGCAACTTCAACAAGCGAAAGGAAAGACCAAGAAAGCTGCAACCAAAAGAGCATCAGAAGCTGCATCAGAAGCTGAGCTTGCAAGCAATACCTCAAAGGATGCTTTATTAATGCAAAAGCTCGGGGAGTCCATATCCCCAATGAAAGAAGACTTTATTATGGTTCGTTTGCAATATGCATGTTCTCATTGTTGTCACTTCATTGTTTCTGGCAAACGTTGGGCTTGCAGCCAATGTAAGAGTTGACAATTATGTGATATTTGTTACGAGGCACAACAAAAGATTGATGAAAGGGAGTGACATCCTGTCAACAGTAGGGAAAAAGCATTTATTTAATTCTGTTGAAGTCACAGATGTTCCTGCAGATACTAGGGACAAAGATGAAATTGTGGAGAGTGAATCCTTTGATACTCGTCAGGACTTTCTTAGCTTTTGTCAAGGAAATCACTACCAATATGATACCTTGCCACGTGCCAAGAATTCTTCCATGATGGTTCTTTATCACTTACATAATCCTACAGCACCTGCATTTGTAACCACATGCAATACCTGTCATCATGATATTGAAACAAGGCAAATAAGGCATATTTCTCTGTTTTAAGTTGTCAACTTCCAGGAGGTATTTAGAGCAGCTGAAAGAATATTTTCGAAAATTGAAAGAGGTTTTTATTCCTAACATACTGACATAGAAAAACCTCTTTCAGTTTCTTCAAATTGATTATGAGTTGGGAGAAACGAGTGACTAAATTTGCGCTACGAAACTGCTGTAGGTGCAGTTATTAATTTCCTGTTTTACACATCTTCTTCAAAGACAGATTCTGGGCAGCTGGAGTAGTGTTTTAAAAAACCAAAAGAGGTTTTTGTTAAGTACAGATTGTTTCACAAAAACCTCCTTCAGTTTTTCCAAATACGTCTTCTGTGAGAAATTACGAGCTCTGTCGCAAGACATATTTTTCAGCCAGAACATATGGGAGTAGTTGGTTCGATTGCAGATTTATGGGTTAAATATGAAGCTGAAGTGAAGGAAGTTTTCTCAAATGATAGTGCTACTAAAGTTGTTGTTGAAGATACCCTTGATGACAATGAACGTGAGCCTGAGAGCTGAAAACAAAGCCTTGAAGAAGGAGGTTGTAAATTTGAAGATACAGCTAGGTCAACTAGCTCACTGACTTGAAGAAAAAGGTGCCATTCTTAGTTTTGGGTCAATTTTGTTTAAGCTCCATTATTTTGAAGTCATATAAGTCTTTGATACCTGTGGAAGAAGTCTAAAGAGTCAGAAATTCAAGCAAAGAATGCCTTAAGACAAATGCACTCTATTTTAGCAAAAACAGCAGTTTCGTAGCGCGCTACGAAACTGCTGTAGGTGCTGTTTTATAAGAAAAACAAAGAGTTTAATGATGGGGTCAGTGAATTTTTGAATGAAATGCCTCAAGAACGTAAGGGAGACCATACAAGACTCTCCTAGCTATTCAGAGAGTGACAAGTGTACTTTTTGGAGAAAAGGTGAAATATTTTGTCTTTAGCTAAAGCTTTGTTAAAGGTACTTTATGACCGAATTGTTAGGGTTCTGGTTATGGTTTCCGGTGATTTGGTTTGTACACCTGTTTAGTCCACAAGGCTTCCAGCTCATTGGGAATATGGTGATATGCGTTGTTTTTGAAGAATTAAAGAGCTGGGAACATGTTCTTTAAGTAGTGAAGAATAGTGGGAGACAGGGACCGTAAAAACAGAGCACTTCTCTTGGTTAATTAATGAGCCATCTGCGCAACTAGAATCCAAAGCCAGCTCATTCAGTGTATTCTCCTCCAAGATACCTCAACCAAAACAGATAGAGGACATGTGTCAAGAGTCAGAAAAGCATCATGCTATGAGGAGGACAGATTTTGAGTTTTGAGTAAATTAAGATCATTTGTAATTACAGTTCAGCAATCATGTAATTAATGAATTAGTTATACAGTAGATAAGGATAGTTAATAGCAACCTTCGATGCTCCCCTCATGCTGGAGGAGGAGGCTCGAGATGGTTAAGAATGTATTTCTATATATAGATCAGATTTGGATGTAATAGGGGTTGGAGATTTTGATAAAGAACAAGTCTATTTTGGTTTATGTAAAAAAGCAGATTTCAGTAATACAAACAGCTGTTGTTTCTTCTCAAGATTCTCAATAGACCTTATTGTTCAAATGTATGGTGGTTTATTCTCTTAGTGTTTTTTTTTACAGTCTTGTTACAACATAATCACTCATAATTCATGTTTAATGCTCTGACTTCCTGTATGCTTTGCAAGCTGTGTTTTATGTAAAGTATGTTTGAACATCTGATGTAAAGAGCCTTGATTTCCATGAAAAGATAGTGTTTTTGGTTGCTGAGATGTGTGAGACTCCATAAGCCCAATGGAGATTAATTTGATATTTGTCCAACCAGCTTATTTTTCATGTGTTGTTTAAAGAGTTAGCCATCTTTCCTTGTCATTAATCCATATTCATAATCTGTGAGAGATACCTCTCTGACTAAGGAGGCTAAGCCTTAGTCTAAAGCCTGGTTTGAAATAGTTACATAAGATCTTGCTAAGTGGCAGCCCTTAGTACCTGATTTTGTGATAACAGACTCTCCAAAAATGGATCATCATTCATACTATATTTATCATATGGCCCCTCATGATCATGCTCATCATGCTGGTTTATTAATACTATCTCCTTACTTGAGTCTCCTTGAATATTTTCTTCCTGACCTTTTCCACGTGTGGGGACAATCTGTTATTCACCCTCTCTAGTTGTCAAACATAGATGTATTGGTGGACTGTTATCTACACCTGATTTCTCATTCTCTTTATGGACGTCCTCTTGGATATCTACAGACTCAATTGTTCAATATTTAACCACATCGTTAGGAGGAATTACCTCCTTCCTTTACCCATGTACTTTTTCAATATGGATGATTATCATCGGCTTGTCCAACAAGTCTCTCTAAAAAACATTGTGTTTTTTCTCACCATCTGTACTTGGGTGCTCGGATCCTTCATGGGTGCTCTACTGAAAACCGATGAACCCAACTATGGATGAATCCCCATGATCTAAAGGATTCTTTGATGGTTTTTCCTTTGTTTCCTCCTTATCATTGGACATGAATGGTTAAGTTCCCAAGGTCCCTTACATATGAAACATATTCCTCTCCTTCTTATTTCATTATTGTTGAAGGTTTTGTTCTTTCTTCCCCCATCAATATTTCTCAACTCCTTCCTAGTCAACATCCTTCTGAGCAATTTTATGCATTGTCTGACCAATTTCTTTACTAGATCATAGGCGATTGGTGATACCATTGGTTCCTTCCTCCAAATGGTCAACAATTTGGATCTTAGTATCTTTCAAATGTCGACATCTCCTTTTAAGAATAGGGACACATTCTTTTACATGCATGTCTTGACATGGTTGTATGAATGAGTTGATGTAATACTAATGTAAAACTGGTGTAAAATAATAAATGTTCCAAAGTTAAACTTTGCCATCATTTCTACATATATAGCAGTTTCCTGGTACATCGAGAAGTAAAGACCTATGGTGCTTAGCTCGGAAAAATATGAATACATGGTTGCAAATCAAGCACCATGTGAAGCGACCTGGATGAGAAAGATACTTGTGGGACTATTTGGTCATATGATGGATCCAGCTTTGATCTATGTGATAATCATATTTTCATTAAGATCTCTCAGAATCTAGTATTTCACAATCGATCCAAGCATATAAATATTTGGTATCATCATTTATGGGATTGTGTGCAGAGGCAAATAATGTTGCTATAATACATTCCAATAGAGGAACAAGATGTTGACATCTTGACAAAGGATTTTTCAAGAGAGAAGTTTGAGTTCCACAGGTGCAGGATAGGGGTTGTTTATAATCCCTTTCTTGCTAAGAGGGAGTGTTGAGAAGAGCAACAAGAAAGTTTGAATTTGGCGTTGCCTTGGTCAAATTGAGAAAATTTGAATTTTCACATTAGAAGACAACTTGGATGAAGTTAACTTATGTGACATGGATCTTGTCACTCAGTTAGCTCAGTAAATTCGGTTTAGAGGGCTTGGAGTTCAGTTCATCATGTCTGATTGCTAAATTTTAGTTATCTGGATCATTTATATCTAGTTGTGCTCATTTAAACTAGTTCTAATAGTTGGAGGAACTAGTGGAAGGTTAGTTGTGTAGTGGGACAGTAGTATAACTTAGTGATAATCCAATTAACTAATCAATTAGCCTAAAATAACTAGTGCATGCAGATAATTTGAGTTCCTAGTTGTGGTGGAGATTCCAAGGTAGCATAACAAGCAGTTGTAAACTAGTTTGAGTGTACAAGTGTTTCATGCAATTAGATGATCAAGCCTTGGGAATTGTGTAATAAATTGGAGTAAAATTCCTAAAAAAATAAGGGCTCATCCTCTACGAATTGTGCAAGGAAATAGGGGATCAAGTAGAGGTAGAAATTGACTAATTCTGAGTTAGTGACTTTCATTGACTAGAGAGAGAGGTTATTCACTTGCAGGTTATGCTTAGTGCAAGAAAGGAATTGTAATACATATTTATTCATATGATTAAGGCAAAGAGGCTTGACGGGCTTTTCCCAGTTGGGTTCCCCTAGAAAAAATATTGTTCATGTGTGTTATTTCTTATTGCATGTCTGAGATTTTTGTTTTAAATTGTGAATTGAATTCCATAGATCAACAGAGTAGCATTGTGTCTCTTGATTTAGATTAAAATTTCTTGAGAAATTACAATTCTATCACCCTATTTTCTACACAACTTACCCCATCAAGACCTAGAAGCCTTTGGCACCTCATCTCTTAGTTTTAGGGTTTTGGATATTTACAGTTTTCTATTTCTTATTTATGATTAAAAAAAAAGGCCTTGGAGCTTGATTATAACACATTTCAATCACAGAGAAACCCCATAATATTGGGAATAAGGGAAGGCTACTGACATGTTGGGGTTCGAGAGAAGAACATTTTATATATGTGAATTATCTTATGAACAACAAAAGAAATATAATCTGTGTAAACTCCATACACATAAACCGACAGCCATTAATACCAAAGGAAGCAACTAAAGGAGGAAGAATGATGAGGGAGCATTTCACGATCTCTCTAAGGTATTGAAATGTTCTCCTAAACTATTTAGAAGTAATTTTGGAACCTTAAAATTGTTGAAGACCTTGGAAAAGGCATTGACTCATATTTTATGTATGTAATAATGAGTTTAGTGCTCTTGCTGAAGTAAATATAAGATGTTTGATGTATTGTGAATCAATATGTTTTGCAATTATTTGTGTTGTTGGCTACATGATTTTTTTTTTTGGAGTTTGAGCATGGCCATGTTCCTTTGTGTGGTTTTCGTTTGTTGCCATTATGGTATTTTCTTTTCCTTTTTCTTTCTTCTTTACATTTTTTGGTTTGTTATTGGTTGGTTTGTTTGGTGTGGGAAAGGAAAGAAAAGGAGCTCATAGAAAAGAGCTAAAGAAAACCTAACCAAAAGTCAAGACCCTAATTAAACCTTGTGCATGAGACAAATTGCAATAGAGGGCAAAAGAATATAATGGATCAACCAAATGTTGGCATTATGATACAAGTGTTGTACTTGATGGCAACTCACACAAATGACATTTCACAGTGCAACAGGTTAACAACAAAGGAATACAAATCAGACTCCAGAGATTGAAGAAAGAGAGGTATACGCTGGTTCACTTTATCAAAGTAGTGTATACATGTAGTAACATAGATCAAAATGAGTGTATACATATACACACACTTTCACAGAAGGAAAAGTGTGTATGGGATGGAAAATCAAGGTTTTTGTCCAAGGTATTTTGTCTGTGGTATTGACCCTACATATTTGGTCGAAGGTATTGTTCCTAAGTGCTTTTGGTCCAAGGTATTGATCCTAAGTGGTTTTGGTCGAAGTTATTGACAAAGGGCCTAAAGCTATATAAAGAGGAGAAGATCATAAGGCCAGGTGTGCAAGTAATAAGATTCTAAGGAATACTTCTATCTAAAATATCTTTTATGTTAAGGGTTATGTTTGGAACTAGATTTGAAATATTCATGTGCACCTTGAGTTCAATATTGGATCAGGATCATGAGACCTAAAATGACTTATTCTTGAATGATCTAATATTTGTTGACACTAGATCTGATGTTTCACACCTATTTTATTCGTTATCTATCATGATCCGGGTTTGTCTGAAGTCTAGAATTGCAGCAAATTTCCGAGTCAATATTTGCAGATTTGTACGCAAGTCCATCTCATCCAAAGAGCGTATACACACAGGTTATGTTCTTTAAAGTAGTGTATAGAAAAGAAAAGATTCTTTTTCAGATCTGACTGATCTATCTGATCAAATTCTGTTGTTTTACTGTTGTCTGTCAATGAAGTCTTCTTAGATCTGAATGTAAAATTGAATGCATAAGGAGGGTGCCATTTGATTGATTGATTGTATAAGTGAGAAGAAGTGATCTCTGTCCCTGTCTGTGTAAATCTCTATAAGTTGATAGTAGATATTCAATATATTGTTGGTTGGTATAGACTTGATTCAAAAGTTTATTTTTGTTGTAGTTTTCAAGGTATATGTAGTTTTGATCAATGGAAGTAGGGTATACACTCTAATGCATGGTTTTTGAGGTTACAGCTGGTTCTGAATGATGATGTAGGGTTCTAGGTTCAGCACAGTGTTTTGGTGTCAGTGATCTGATTTTCCAGATTAACTAAATTTTGGTTGATGCAGTTTAAGTTTAAAAAGTTCTTGATGGGTCCAGTATGAAAATTGGATGAAATGCGGCCTTCAGATTTTGGTGTTGTGATCCAGGAGTATCCAATCTGAAAATTCATGAAACATGGTCGCTGGAAGAAGAAATAAGGTGGTAGCCTTCTATAGGTCGGCTCGTAGATACTAGTAAACATATTGGCTAGTACAAGAGCTAGGGGGTTGCAACTCCCTTCCAGTAGAAGCTAGAAAATGAGAGAAGGTTGTAGCCTTCTGCAGGTGGGTGCCTACGAACTGGTATGAGTTTGCACCAGTACAAGATTGTAATTTTTTTTTCTTATTATTAAAAGAAGACAAATACGACATCAGCAGGTGATTTTCACCCACATGGGGTTTCCACCTTAAATCTTGGTGTTCATGTGTGTTGTTTATGTGTGATTCTTTATTCTACTTTTACTGCATTGTCTAATAAGTTACTGATGTACTAGTTTAAGATCAACACATGATAAATTGTCTAAATCACAAGTTCTCTAGATATACGTTGGTTTCCTTAATCACAATTGCGTGTACAGGTTAGTTCACTTCACTGAGGTAGCGCATATAAATCTATTTGGGAAATAAAATTATTGATCTAATAATACTGATTCACCCCCTTCTTAGTATTATTTCCAACAATTGGTATCAGAGCAGGTCCTTTAGAAGAAGCTTGATCGCTTGAAGGGAGATCCATCAAGATGAATAATCATGAAAGCATGGGATCCATCAGATGGCCAATATTCGATGGGAGCAACTTTTTTTATTGGAAAATAAGAACCACAACCTATCTACAATCTCTTGGAACAGATGTCTGGGAAATTATGGAAGGAGGATATACATTTCCAACAACAATTCCTACAGACACGGTAGGTAAAAAGTAATATGAAACCAATGCCAAAGCTGCTAATACTTTATTTGGAAGTTTGTCACAATCAGAGTTTGTCAAAGTCGTGTAGCTCAAATCAGCCAAAGAGATATGGGACAAAATCGTTCGGAGCTACGAACGAGACTCTCAGGTAAAATGTACCAAGCTTCAAACTCTCAGAAGTCAATATGAAACTCTTAGGATTCATAGTGATGAGAGTATAGCTAGTTACTTCTTACATATAGATGAGGTTCTTAATTGTATGAAAAATCTGGGTGAAGAAATAAAGGAAGTTACCTTAGTTGAGAAAATTTTGAGATCCTTTTCTGCTAAATTTGAATGAAAAGTGTCTGCCATAGAAGAAAAACAGGTTTGCAGAATATCACTATGACACAGCTTCACGGAATCCTAACTGCTTTTGAGATGAGAAAAGGAGGTCCATAAGATATGAGAGAAGCCACATTTAAAGCTTCAACAAAAGGAAAATAAAAGGAAGAACACAATGAATCAGGACACATTTCAGAAGAAGAATATGAGGTAAATTTTATCAAGAAGCTTCAACGGGGTTCTGGAAGGTTCAGAGGTAAGCTACCTTTCAAATGCTTTGCTTATGGTAGAGTCCATCATTATGTTGCCAGATGTCCTCATAAAGATAAATATGAAAAAGGAAAGGAATATGCAAAAGGGAATAGGAAACAAGTTATGAATAGAAGGAGTTACCATACTCATGAAGATAGTGATGGTTTATCTAATAGTGATGAAGATGAAACTGGACAAGATTACAGACTTCTCATGGCTTATGATAACGATGATTTTTGGGATAGTTTAGAAGAGCATAGTGATGGTTTATCTAATAGTGATGATTATATATTTCTCATGGTTTATGACGATAATGATTTTTGGGATGCTTTAGAACAGGAAAACTTTCATGAAGAAATCTCTAAACTCAAAATCTGTTTAGAAGAAAAGAATATGATCATAGATACCTTAACATACCAACTTGCTGAAAAAGAAAAACACAATGAAAAACTAAAATGTGAAATTGTGGGTCTAAGAAAAGATCTTGAGAAAACAAAATTCTCAATCTTAGATTTGCTAAAGGATCAAAAGCTTTAAATGAAATCATCAAAGTTTAGTGTTCTCCTCTAATAAAGACAAGTCTTGGATATACTGAAGAAGCATCTCAATCACAGAAGCCGCCAACCTCCACTAAAATCTATTTTGATGTAGCAAAGACCAGTGAACAATATGACAATCGTCAGCAATGGCATAAATCTGATCACCAGGTAAATCATACTCAATTTTCTCCAAGGATGAATATCAATAGAAGCCACAACCAACCTCGGGCAAATCATACTCAATTTTCTCCAAAGATGAATATCAATAGAAACTACAATCAACAGGTAAATAGATTCGATAGTCACAAAAACTTCTTTAATGGGAAATGTTTTTCATGTCATAATTTTGGGCATAAATCTGCTCAATGTGTTGCTTACAAAACCATAATGACTAGAGAAGCACAAAATCAAAGGTATATAACAGGGATCAAGAGAAGTTCCTATAATAACTTTTCTCCTCTTGAAAATGAAATAGAATGCTCAATCTATAACAGCTTTGGTCATGAAGAATTTGAATGCAGGAGAAAATTTTGGCAATCACCTCAAAAGGAGAAAAAGGCATTAAATCCCAAGATATGGAGAAGGAAAGAATCTCAAATAGAAAGATGTGGTATAGCCTTGTATGCAACAGGATAAGAAAATCAGTGGTACATCGACAATGGATGCTACAAACACATGACAGATGACAAAGAAACTTCACTCATATAATGCCTTAGAAAAGGAAAAGAATGTCTCATTTGGAAATGACACTCCAACTGTCATAAAAGTTAAAGGTTATGTTTTCTTGAAAGAAAAGGTTAAAGCTGGAAATGTTTAGATGGTTTAAAGAATAACACGTTGAGTGTCAGTCAAATGTGTGATGAAGGAAATGAAGTGGTGTTTCGATCAAACAGGTGTGTTGTTCGTGAGACTGATAGTAGATACCGTGATCAAAGGTACATGAACTCCAAACAACTTATACATACTCAAATGATGACAACAATAGTGCTATCTAAGAAAAAATGATGAAAACTTGTTGTGGCATAGAATATTGGGACATCTAAGTTTTTCTCAAATAAGAAAAGCATGCAGACTCAAGGTTGTTCACGATCTTCCAAATATCAACATCCCATAAAATGAAATATGCAAACCATGTCAAATTGGTAAGCAAACCAGAGCTCACTTCATGGAAAAAGAAGGGTCAGCTAGTAAGCATCTTGAACTTGTCCATATTGATTTATGTGGACCAACAAGGAAAAATTTACCTCGTGGAGAAGAATACTTTATTTTGTTCATTGATGATTTTTCTAGAATGTGTTGGATAGGTCTTCTAAAGCATAAAGATGAAGAATTTGAAAAGTTCCAAGCCTTCAAATCTTAGGTTGAAAATGAATCAGATCGAAAATCAAATGCCTCAGTGATCGAGGAGGGGAATTTATATCGGATGAATTCTTTGACTTTTGTGAACAACATGGAATAAAAAGGAAATTCTCCACTACAAGAACTCCTTAGCAAAAAGGTGTGGTAGAAAGGATGAATAGAACCGTTCAATAAATGGCTCGAGCTATGCTAGATGAATCTGGAACTCCTGCAACCTTATGGGTTGAAGCTGCATTCACTGATGTGACTATTCTCAATAAAGCAAATGTTCGGGTAAATAGCACTCAAAATCCACATGAACTTTGGTATGGTAAGACTCCTATTGTAAAATAATTTAAAGATTTTGGAAGAAAATGTTTTATCAAAAGGACTGATGAAAAACTTGGTAAGCTTGAACCTAGAGCAGATGAAGGTATTCTTCTAGGTTATTCTTCCAGAAGTAAAGGATATAAATGTTATAATAAAAGACTTGGGAAAATTGTTGAAAGCATTGATGTTGTAGTGGATGAAGCATGTATAAATCCAAAACAGATAAAATCAATAGAAGATTATGACAATGAGGAAGACGGGGATTAATTTCCCACATCAAATCAAAATTATGTTGAAGAAGAAACCAATGAAGCACCAGAAGAAGATATAATGGTAGAAGAAAAGACTCCGTCCAGGTATGTTTAGAAAAATCATCCAGAAACTCAAATTTTAGGGGAAAAGGAGGTAGGTGTACAGACAAGAAGAACTATTACAAGGACCTCAAGCTATCTAGCTATACTATCCTCCACCGAACGTCAAAATGTAAATGAAGCATTCAAAGATGAATGTTGGGTCAAGGCCATGGATGAATAAATTGAGAAAACTGAAAAGAATGATACTTGGGAATTAGTTCCTAGACCTCATGATAAAAATATTATAGCAACTAAATGGATATTCAAGAACAAGCTGAATGAAAATGGAGAAGTCATTAGAAACAAGGCCAGACTTGTTTGTAAAGGGTATGCTCAACAAGAAGGTATAGATTTTGAAACTTTTGAACCTATTACCAAACTTGAAGAAATAAAGATGTTTCTTGCTCTTTCCAGCTTTCAGAAATTCAAAGTATACCAAATGGATCTAAAATCAACCTTCCTTAATGGAGATTTAGAAGAAAAAGTTTATATTGAATAGCTAGAAGGATTCATTCTTAGAAATGATGCAAAACTTGTATGCAGACTCAAAAGGGCTCTCTATGGTCTGAAACAGGCTCCAAGGGCCTGGTATTACCACCTTGACAAATATCTACACCAACATGGTTTTATAAAAGGTTTTGCAGATAGCAATCTATATACAAAGATTGAAACTGATAAATTTCTAATTGTTATTATTTATGTTGATGATATCATTTTTGGTAGCAATGAAGAATCCATGAGTCAGAATTTTACTTCAGTAATGTAGCAAGAATTTGAAATTTCCTTGCTTGGCGAACTTACCTATTTTCTTGGTCTACAAGTTCAACAAACTAAAGATGGTATTTTTCTTTCACAAACCAAATATCTCAAACAGATCTTGAAAATGTACGGAATGGAAGTTTCTAAACCTGTATGTACCCCAATGGTAAAAGGATGCAGTGTCAGCTCAAATGATGAATTAGCAGCAATACATCAACCAGCTTATAGATCCATTATTGGCAGTCTGCTTTATCTAACAGGTACCCGACCTAACATCATGCATGCAGTAGTAATAGTTGGAAGAT
This sequence comes from Pinus tabuliformis, assembly GCA_031772625.1. Classification (NCBI taxonomy): domain Eukaryota; kingdom Viridiplantae; phylum Streptophyta; class Pinopsida; order Pinales; family Pinaceae; genus Pinus; species Pinus tabuliformis. The sequence continues at coordinate 653,754,409 of CM062806.1, forward strand.
TCCAAGCAAATGTAAAGGAATCACACCTTCAGGCAGTCAAAAGAATTTTCACATATCATCAAGGAACTTAGGACTTTGGACTATGGTATCCTAGAGATGCAAATCTTACTCTTCATGCATATACAGATGCAGATTGTGCATGAAGTGTTGATGATAGAGAAAGCACTAGTGGCGGTGCATTCTATATGGGTTCCAGGTTAGTGTCTTGGTTCAGCAAGAAACAAAGTTCAATTGATTTATCTACAGCTAAAGCAGAATATGTAGCTGCTACATCTTGTTGCACACAACTACTTTAGATGATACAAACTTTGGAAGACATTCAGATCACATTTACTCCACCCATCTCCATTCTATGTGATAATACGAGTGCCATCAGTATTTCAAAGAATCCAGTCATGCACTCCAAGACCAAGCACATACCCATCAAGTACCATTTTCTACGAGAACAAGTGCTTGAACAAAAGGTCAAGTTGGAGTATGTTCCCTCCAAAGAATACGTTGCTGATATATTCACTAAACCACTACCCAAAGAAACATTTGAATATCTCAAACAAAAGATGGGTGTAGTTGCTGCATCATCCTGCTGTTAAAATCTATTTTTTCAAAAGAAGGTTATTATACGTGTGTTTCATGAAGTATAGTCACGTATACACACAGGTTTTAGTGGCTGAAGAAGCGTATATGTTTTTCTGACAAGAAAAACAGTGGGTCAGACTCTGATATGGGTGCTCTGTCTGATGTTGATGATTACATTCTAATGATATGCTTCATTCATTAATTTTTATCTGACTCACAAAGATGCCTTGATTAATGACTTGTTAAAAATGTACAGGTAGCACAGTTTCATGGGGAGCATTAGCCTTCACTCGCATTCTGCGTTGTTGGCATGATGGTTGCTGAGTCTAACTATGGCTTTAGATATTTATACCATTTGTTGCTTAAGTCATGTAAAAGTCTAGGGTGTGATACGACTTCTCATACATTTGAATGAGTCTTATTGGACAAATGATGTAATTTTTATCCCCACTTTGCAGGGGATGGATGATATAATATTTATTGTATTTCTGTCATATATAAACAATTGGTATATCCCCACTTGGTTGGGTGGATGAGTCAAATTTGGTGTATCCCCACTTGGTTGGGAGATTGATGTATGTATGAGTCATTGGTGATAGGAAGGTCATACTCACTTAGTCGAGTTATAGATTCATGTTATTCTTTTGAAAAATATTTTTTTGCAGACTCTACATATGCTCAGGGGGAGCATGGACCTCGCATGGACGGTTTAGTGCATCTCAGCATGTACAAAGGGGGAGCTTAATTAGAGATTTCAGCATGTACTCAGGGGGAGCATGGACAACATAATGTATATCAAAAGGGGAGAATATCTTGGTCCACCCTTTGTCGTTGATGTCAAAGGGGGAGAGTGTCTTGGTGTTGTTGTTGCCATCAAGTCCAGAGGGGGAGATTGTTGGAATTATGATATAGGTGTTTTCCTTGATGAAAACTCACACAAATGACAATTCACAGTGCAACACGTTAACAACAAAGGATTATAGATCATACTCCAGAGATTGAAGAAAGAGAGGTATACGCTTGTTCACTTTGTCAAGGTAGCGTATACATGCGGTAACACAGATCAAAATGAGCGTATACGTATACACACACTTTCACAAAAGGAAAAGCGCATATGGGATGGAAAATAAAGGTTTTGGTCCAAGGTATTTGGTCCGTGTTATTAACCCTAGGTATTTGGTCCAAGGTATTGGTCCTAAGTGGTTTTGGTCCAAGGTATTGACAAAGGGCCTAAAGCTATATAAAGAGGAGAAGATCATAAGTCTAGGTGTGCAAGTAATAAGTTTCTAATGAATACTTCTATCTGAAGTATATTTTATGTTCCAGGGTTATGTTTGGTACTAGATCTGAAATATTCATGTGCACCTTGAGATCAATATTGGATCAAGATCATGAGACCTGAAATGACTTATTCTTGAATGATTTGATATTGGCTGAGACTAGATCTAGTGTTTTGTGCCTGTTTTATTTGTTATCTATCATGATTTGGGTTTGTCTAAAGTCTGGAATTGTAGCAAAGTTCTGAGTAAATATTTACAGATTTGTATACAGGTTTGTCTTAGCCAAAGAGCATATAAACACAGGTTTTGTTCTTTCAAGTAGCGTATACAAAAGAAAAGCTTCTTTTTCATATATGATTGATCTATCTGATCAAATTTTGTTGTTTTGTTGTTGTCTGTAAATGAAGTCTTCTTAGATATGAATGTAAAACTGAATGCATAAGGAGGTTGACATTTGATTGATTGATTGTATAAGTGAGAAGAAGTGACCTCTCTCCCTGCCTGTGTAAAGCTTTGTAAGTTGACAGTAGATATTCAGTATATTTCTAGTTGGTATAGACTTGATTCAAAAGTTTATGTTTGTTGTAGTTTTGAAGGTATACACAGTTTTGATTAACGGAAGTAGTGTATACACACAGTTTGGGTTCAGCCAAGTAGCGTATACACTGTAATGCATGATCTTTGAAGTTACAGCTGGTTTTGAATGATGATGCAGGGTTCTGGGTTTAGCACAATGTTCTGGTGTCAGTAATCTGATTGTCCAAATTAATTGAATGTTGGTTGATGCAGTGTAAGTTAAAAAAAGTTCTTGATGGGTCCAGTATGAAAATTGGATGAAACATGGCCTTCAAATTTTGGTGTTGTGATCCAAGAGTACATCCAATCTGAAAATTCATGAAACATATTCCCTGGAAGAAGAAAGAAGGGCGTAGCATTCTGTAGGTCAGCTCCTACATACTAGTAAACATATTGGCTAGTACAAGAGCTAAGGGGTTGCATCTCCCTTCCAGTAGAAGCTAGAAAATGAGAGAAGGTTGTAGCCTTCTATAGGTGGGTGCCTACGTATTGGTATGAGTCTGCACCAGTACAAGATTGTAAACATATTTTCTTATTATTAAAAGAAGACAGAGACAACACCAGTAGGTGGTTTTCACCCACATTAGGTTTCCACCTTAAATCTTGGTGTTCATGTGTGTTGTTTATGTCTGATGCTTTATTTTTCTTTTACTGCACTGTCTAATAAGTTACTGATGTACTGGTTTAAGATCAACACATGATAAATTGTCTAAATCACAAGTTCTCTGGATATACGCTTGTTTCCTTAATCACAGTTGCATGTACATGCTAGTTCACTTCACTGAAGTAGCGTATATAGATCTGTTTGGAAATAAAATTATTGATCTGATAATACTGATTCACCCCCCTCTCAGTATTATTTCCAACACCAAAAAGGGCTTGGATGGGGCCACTTCAGCAAAATGAATAATGACATGATAGCTATGAAAATAACATAAAAAGCAATTTTTCCAAACTAATATAGCCCTTGGCTGATATATGTCCTACATTTTAGGAATATGTGAATAATGAGAAAATAAGAGAGGGATATAATGATGTCATTTCATGTGAAGGTCATTTGTTTAGAACCATCATAATAGGAAGACAAGCGATTAATATTTAAAAATATTATGAGTATGTAACTGATATACTATTGAGTAACATGGATTTGGGAAAGAATTGCCATCTAGAGTACCTGAAAGGATATAGTCATTCCACACAAATCACTAGCCACTACAGTATCTATAGGCCTAGATAAAGCTACAATAAACTAGGCATTACAAGTGGATGGTGTTGGTATAATAGTTTCATTTAGTGATTAAGTATAATAAGGGTAGCACAAACATGTTGGTCAACATGGTTTCAAGGCCACCCAAATCAAAGATCACAATTTTGGAAACTCTGATGCACATGGATCCATTCACCAATGATGCATACATAAAGGAATATTCAGAGGATGAGGACTTTAGGGAGGTGTTTTAATAGTTGTAAAGCTAGAGTCATGTGAACGATGGTGATAGCACTATTGAATACCATCTCCAAGATGGGTTTCTCTATGGGTTGGATAAGCTATGTGTTCCCCAAGGTGAGTGATTGTATTTGATTGGAGAGGCTCACACCTCTAAGGATACATGACCATTTAGTGTACTGAATACAGTGACCAACATGAAAGAGGTATGTGTATTGGGCCAAGATGAATGCGAGGGTAGCTAGGTTCATAAGAAGATGCATGCTTTGTTGTACCAACAAGATTGGCAACATGAAACATGGTCTATATCATCCCTTACTTGTACCCACTCATCCATGGGAAAGAATTTCCATGGACTTTGTGGGATGTTTACTAATAGCCAGGAAGGGACATGACTACGTATTCGTAGTAGTTGATAGGTTCAAAAAGATGTTTGTTTTGATGCCCTCTAAAAGGCCATCAATGGCCAAGAATAAGTAGACTTATTCTTTGGACAAGTTTGGGTGCACTTGGAGATACCAAGGAGAATTGTTTTAAATGGGGATATGAGATTTATCTGTGCATTTGGACTACACTATGGGAAAAAATGGACACAAAGTTGAAGAGGTCTATAATATTCCATCCCTAAATAGATGGATAAACAAAAGTAGTCAACAAGAATCTGGTGCAACTATTGAGGGGATATAATCATAAGAATTTGAAGATATAGGATGACAATATGGTATATAAACAACATTCTTGCAATAGATAAATCCACATTTTTACTAAAATGTCTCCATTTGAAACTTGTTTTGGATATTTATCTCCTACACCTTTTCACATTGCATATCGATAACGAGGAGGATTGAGGGGATATCTTATAGGATATGACTTGAGGGATGAAAAATTTATAGAGAAGATTAGGTAGGTGCATATATAGGTACAAGATATACTAAATAAATCACAAGAGAAATATAAGGCCAGACATGGTCAACATAGAACATAGAAATCTTTCAAGGTGGGAGACAGAGTATGGCACTATAACAGACCTGGGTTAAAAGTTCATGTAATAAAGTTAATAAACAAAAAAAATAAGACAAGGGTCATGGGACACTTATTCCAAGCTGAATGTCAGGTAAAACATCCTAGTGGGCATCACTCATTGTTTATTATGGCTAATGGGAAATTGGAAAAGGCAATGGAAAAGGATTTGAAAAGGTGAAAAGGCATTATTCATATTTTATTTATGAAAATAAAGTAAAACAAGAGAAAATGGAGGTGAAAGGTCATAGGTTGCATGTGAGAAGGAAATTGAAGGAAAATTAAGGAAAATGAAGAAATTAGAAGCATCAATAATAAAAAGACATCAAAGCACCAATTTCGGGCCTTTTTCCAGTTCAGTTTTAGAATTAGTCTATGAGAGAACAACACCAAGAGGAGAAGAAGAGAAAGGAAAGAAAAGGAAGGACCAGGAAAACAAAGGAAGCACAAGGAAAGAAAGGATCAAGCAAGGAAAGGTTGGATCAAGTAGCTTCAGTAGGAATACTTGCAGGTAATAGGTTACATGTATGATTTCCTAGCACGTTTTGGCATGTTGGGTGTGGAGCCTGATTATCTTCTATATTCAAAGGTATCGCCGCATTGGACCCCAGTTCGTGTTGTCACCCGTAAAATATTCACTGCAGGGGGGGTCGAGGGGCGGCAGCTGCAACCTTTGGGAGCCCCCCCCTGGCGAGGGGATCGGGGGCAGTGCCCCCGAAGCTAAGAATAGATGTAAAATTTCCTTGTAAAATGTTGTAATTTTGTAGTCAATCTAGGCCATTCATTAGGCGGAGATCTGACGGTAGAAGTTATGTTTAATTTAGTGTTTTTTCCCTAGAAGGCAACCGCTCGCTATATATGAAGGAATTGTATTGCATCTATACATATCTGTATTATGAGTGAGGAAGAGAGAGGAGATTGAGAGCGAAGAGGGAGTTACAACGGATTTGTTGTAGGTTGTATCTCTTCAGTTCGATGGATAATATAAAAAGAAATACTGGCTATTTCTCCATGGACGTAGCCCAAATTGGGTGAACCACGTATATCTATGTCTCTCTTATTTTATGTGTTTTCTGTGTTTATATTTCTACAATATTTTATGTGTTCCATTGCTCTGTAATATATAATTTTCTAACATGGCATGCATATTATATGCATGTGTGTATTTGGTTTCTTTTCTGTCATTGGCATGTGCTATGTCAGCTTTCGACATTTGTTTTAGCCTTTCCTTGGCACTTATGGATATACATTATGTGATGGTATTCTTTATTATTTGAGCTTTGGATAGCTGAAAGGTTTTGGATTCAGGTGTGGTGGTCTTGTTGGCGTAAGGGGGTCTGCCCAAGTTCAGAGTTGTTTGCTCCAACCAACAAAACCCTTAATGGTTGGCCCTTTCGGCAACATCCTGCGTAGTGCAGACTGTGGTCTCACCCGAAGCAATATTGGCGGATGCTAGAACAAATTTTTTCCATCCGAGGATATGTGATAAGTGGTTTCTATGTCTGCACAACTTTAGATCTTCCTTCACGCAGATCGATATCTTCTTAGGGCATGTCACTGTAACTAGGGAAAGATGGCTTCTAGACCTTCACGAAGGTCAATGATCAAAATTTTCAGACCTAAACAAACATATGATCTACTTACATGCATCAATAAACAACCCTAGATTCGAGTTCGCGCAAATATATCAGTTGATAAAAAAACATAACAGAAATAGATTTTAACTTCCTGAAAGTAGATAAATACTCATAACATGCATCATTAAGATAGGTTCACTGACTTCGCACAACATTCACTCATTACTCGATAAAATTATATCTTTAAGCGACAAAAAATAACATAAACAGATTTAACAGAAATGCACAGTAACTCTTCAAAATCAACCTTTACTGATCTTCCTCATTCATGTTACAGACTCTTCTACCCTACGCAATCAGCTTCAGGGGTCTACACACTCAGTTGTGAACTCTACCTAGACCTCCTATGCACTCAGTTATAGGAGCCTTCCCTTCTTCTCCTAAGTACAAGAAGTAGAGACTTCTTGCCTTAGCACTTACCCAAGGCAAAAAAAAGCATTCAGAGTACCCAATTCTCTATCCAAAGTTATCTCTAAGACTTGCTATGACTCGATTATTTATAGCATTCCTTCATACAATACCATGGTCCATGGACCATGGGATAATTTTAAAGCCAATCCAAACAAGGGGCTAAGACCCCTTTGACTCTTATCTATCTGTGCGCTCCACATCCACATTTCGCATAGACTGTACATATTTTACAAAATCTTTTACAAAATTGGTTTAAATTAACCTCAAAACTAACCCTAGGGACCCTAACCCAACAAGCCCCCAACACAAAGATCATGACTCACCCTCAAGTCACTCAGATGGCACCTCGATCTTGCTGTAAAGACAATCCAGCATAATCTGCAACACTATAACTTCGGCAACGCCTTGTTCCACTACTTGTTCGACCAATTTCTCAGTCGTTGGGCCCTCCACTTCCAAGCACATTTTCCTCTGTGTTTGCAGTAGGACCTTTAGATTTTCCTCTAGTGACAAAGTAAGCTAAAAAGCTTCCTCTAGCCATAGTTGTAATCTGGTTTTTAGCAGTGCCTCTTTCTTCTACAATTCTTCCACCTGCTCTTGCAGCTTCTTTCCCTCTTGTGACTTCGTCAGGAATTTCACTAGCGCCAAAGTGCATGCAGTTGATCAGACCTCATCATACTTTTGTTGTGTCTCTCGTAATTGGTGTTCATCTTCTGCAGGTTCGGATCCTCCTGCAGATTTGTCCATAATCCCATTGTTGCATCAAACATCGATGTGTAGTCATTGACTACGGCATCCAAAGTGCTCATATTCTCATTGATGTATGTTGTGCACTACTCATGCACCTCTAGTAGAGTCATGGGTTGCAACTTAAACTACAACTCTCCTATCTTCATCTGGAAATCAAAGGTAACCCTGTTGACTTCCTCCTTTGTTGCACGTACTGCAACAGCCAATTTTCTTACTTTTGTTGAGACCTCTACATCCTCTGCTATTTTTAATTTAGGGACTGACTTGGAGGCCTACTCGATCATTATTTTTAGGCTCTAATGTCTTGTCTGCAGCTCCACATTTTCCTTCAGCACCCAAGTTTTCTACGCCAGCAGCTATTCATTGTTGACCTTAAACTCACTTACGACGGTGAGGGCACATTTTTCCCTAATGATAAACTCTTTTGACACACCCTGATGCAGTGCATGGAGGGTCTGGAGCGGCTATATAGCCAAATTGAGCCCCACGTCCTTTACTGTATTGATCACAACGCGATCCTCATCTGATTATGTGCGAACACACCCTTCTCGCAATGGTATGATTCTAAGGTCCAGAGTCTATTCCAGCTCCGCCACTATTCCACTTCCCTGTGTCAGGCTCACTAGCACTCTACTCACTTTTGCAACTGTTGAGACAAAGTGATTTCCTATCATTTAATTGTCAACCCGGGGGTTTCGTAAAACTTGTGAATCATGCATGTACTATATATGCTAGAAATTAACTTTCAATTTAAATCAATCTAACTATGAAACCAAATAATGAAAAACCAAATTCACCTATTCTAATTCAACAATCAACTCAAAGGAAATTATAGTACAATGTTTGGAATTGAAATCTTAATCTATCACACTTGCAGGAATTGAAAAGTACACCACTCTTTCAAAAATAAAATTGCATGAAATGAAATCTACTCTAAGGGATCATGTGTGCATTATCAAATCAGGGTCATATGAAATGAATAATCAAAACCAGATCATATGAAATGAAAGAAAAAACAATAATTCTTAACCTCAAGATATGAAAGAAAATAAAAACAATCACTCTTAACCTCTCACACAGGAAAAGATATGAAAGAAATAAATCTTAATCTATGAAAGCAAATAAAAACAATCACTCTTAACCTCTCACACAGGAAAAGATATGAAATAAATAAATCTTAATCTATGAAAGAAATAAATCTTAATCTATGAAAAACAATAAATCTCACACATTATAGATGGCCAATCCAAAAGCATGAGGGATGGAAAGTTGAGAGGCTCCAAATACAAACATAACCAAATCAAAGTGAACATCACTCATGAGCATGGTGCCAAATCCAAATTCTATATTCAAAACATGAGCATTTCCCCAACTTTACACATGCCTTTCAAAGGAAAAGACTCTCCTATTTATACAAAAACATAAGAAGCTACCCTATTTAATGAGGATCCACTAAAATCTCATATAGTTACAACCAAATAGCTCATAATGAGACACGTATCCCCTAGGTGTCTCATAGAGTTCTAATCCAAATAAGAAATGATGAGACGCCTCATAGAGTTACAATCCAAATAGGACACATATCCTTCTTTGACCTTTTACCCAAATCTCCTTTGAAGCGAATTCGAATTTGAACATTGGAGGCCACATAAGGGTACCTTGGAAGCTTCCAAATAACATACACATATCATGAAACTCAAGCCACATATATAGATACATGAAACCATGTTAATTTCCTAGTTTCTAATCATAAATTCACTTTGAACACATAAAATAAATAACTTTGGTAAATAAGGATCCTAACCCATATATTTATGAAAATGGTGGCTAATGAAAGGTTATATGGTTATGGAGATGTGACATGTGAGTGAAATGGTGGTGATAAAAGTGAAAGTGGATATCATTTTGAAGACATTTTGGAGGCCCAATATACCCCCCAACTAGAGCAATTGCATGTACTCATGCAAATATTGCATTAATTCCTTTGATTTGATCGCAACGTCTTTGCTTTTGAATGAGCTTGGCTTATATCATATGCCCTTAAACTTTGCATTTGACAATTTTATTTATTTTTGCAAAGTATTCCTTGTCATACATGAATTGAAACATGTTGGTTCTTGTGTTTCAACCAAATTCTAATTGGTATTGGTTCTTGTGTTTCAATACCTTGTTTCTTTTTGTTGCAACAAAATTCATTGAACATATTTAAGAATGCATCGCAAATCATATAACTTTTTGAACCATAATGCAATCATAATTGATTAGGACAAGTATGTTAGGATGAAATGAAAATATGTGATAGTGTATGATATATGAATATGAAATGATGTCCCTTCCCCCCAACTAAAGATATGACAATGTGAAAGAGGAAGTGAGGAATTTCCCAAAGTTACAATTTTAGTATTTTAAGGAATTGCATGACTAAAAATTAGAAAACCACATACCTTGACTTACCTTCGATGTGCATGAGTTATGAAAATTGAAGAGTGTGGCTGCTTCTCGAACATAGAATGAAATGTAGAACTCATTTACTTCTTGGTTGCATGAATGGTGGATGAGGTTGTGAAGTGGATTCTTTATTTCTGCTGCTAAATCTATTGTATCTACTGCAAAATGTTGAAATGATATAGTCTTCAATCGCTATGAAACCGATGGTACAACTCTAGTCATGCGCATAAATGTGGCGGTGTCTATCATGAAGAGAGGTCGTTGGATTACTGACCATTGATGAATGTTGTTAACCAATGCAAGACAAACTCGCCATTAACGTTAACGAGTGCCAAGGTACCTAAGCACATCTTGCGAAGGGTGAATAAATGAACCGATGTCAAGCCAATTGCAAGATCCAACGATCAAGGGACATTGATGTATTCCCATGATTGTTGGCGATAGAACCTGTCATTAAGGAATACAAGCCTCAATGTACTAATGAGGACTTTAGACTTGGACCTAGATAATGTGTCGATGTCGATAGGCCAAGGCTTGTTAGAAGGAAGGCCTTAAGGAATCCTCCATCATCTAATGCGAGCATGAAACAATGATTTGAAGGACTATGAATGGAAAATTTTGCAGTGGATCAAGGTTTATTTAACTGAAAGGAAAATGACAAGTGAATGAAAGTAAAAGGACAAATCAACATGTAAGCGAGTTGAATGTCTTTATGAAAATGGGTTATGAGTTAGTGAAAGTAAGGTAGGAAATATGAGATAAGAATTTTATTGACTAACTAAGTGAAATGCAATGCGACAGCAAAGGAAATGAGATGAAGGTTTTATTGACTGAACGAGTATGGATGCAATCGAAGCACTGACATCTGAAAATCTTGCAATTGTTGGATCTGATATGCATTAGCATGTGCTCATGCATTGATGTTTCATCTCTATTGTTGCTCTGATCATTTTCTTGTGAAATAAATGTGGTCTTTGAGAGACACTATTTGCTTATGGTCATATGTTCTTCTTCCTGGAACCTGCAAAAAACTAGTACTTCTTCTCAAATGGATTGTAAGGTTACCAAAATAGAGAGATGATCAATTTCTCTATTAATGACATTTACATAAAAAATAAGAATCGGTACTATTAAACAAGTTCATGAAAGAAAAGCAAGAGAGTTTATACCTGTGTTGAAAGTAGTGCCTCAAGTTACCTGTTGTTTCTTTTCAACAATTTTTTCATTTTTTACTATTTCAAAATTTGATAATAGATTCCTCATTTTGTATATATCGTCGAGATCTTTTCAACGATGCTTGAATCATCGAATTCTGATGTTGTATGAGAAAGTTAGACTGGTTTAAATTTTTTAAGAAAAAGTAAAAATTGTCATGAGAAATGTGACATGGAAACATGATGTTATAGTGAAAGATGATGGAAGCAGATGAAATGACATGTTGATAATCAATTTCTATAGTAGAGGAGGAATGACCTGTTATAGAGTTTTGAGAACCCAACATTTGGGTTCTCAAAACTCTATAACAGGTCATTCCTACTCTACTAAAGACTATCTTCACCTGTATGGATTCATTATTTAACAAAATCAATTTCTAGTTAGAATTCATTGTCTGACAAATAAATCATTGAGTTAAATGCATAACTGCAGAATTATTTTCCAGCTGCAAAATTGTCGATTAGCTGCAGAATCACTTGTTTAGCTGCAGAATGGAATCAGCTGCAAAATTGTCGATTAGCTGTAGAATGGAATTAGCTGCAGAATGTGCACAGTTTTTGTAGCTAAAATTCTAAACATACAACGCAAGTCAGTGAATAACCAAAAATGAATTCAAAGAGCAAGAAACAATGTTGTGGTTTATTGGAGCCAAAATCCAGTGATAGTTGCAATGCCTCTTGTTAGCAATTTTTCTTTTTCTTTTGAGCATGAACTAAACTATATTCTCTTTCACAATAATGTAATTTATATCTAAAAGCCCGGAATCACCATACTAAATATAGATGGTGAAGCATTGTTGCAAAATACACGTTATGAAAAACAAAATAACATAAGTTTTAACCCCAGTGTCCATTCTGAATTTGTAGCAATGGAAACAATAAGTAGAAAATCCTCAATGGTGGCACTAAAAAAATAATGCATCGTCAAAACTTCCAGAGATACAAAGTGCGGTAGGTGAAATCGTACATACAACCAAGAGAAAAACAAGGTCATGCCTAATATTGGTGGTGTATAGTTGCTCAATCTTGCATCATCTAAAATTCTCTATTCTGACAATAAGCTCCTCAAGGCAAACACTCTTCTTCCTGCAATTCAGTGCTTATATTGTTGATCAACACACAAGCATTTTTGGTTCAAGCTATTCCCACAGCACAACTAAGTTGTAATCTGTATTCCATTCCACACATGTGGTGACCCAAAAGCATGCACCTGTACTGCAATAATGTCGAGATACTGTAGAATTACAATCTCAGCCAGCAACAAAAGATTCAACAGCAAACAAGCACATGATAGTTTGTGAGATCAAACAAATTTTCGTCACTACATAGCAAACAATAGCTTAAAGCCACAACCTTCTCACAAAGTCAGATCAAATCCAGAGTATTCCACCAACGTCAAACAACTTCCTCAGCGCAATCTCAAGGCAAATCCCTCCTTTGTCGCTCCTTTTTACATGTTTCTCCTTTGTGGCAGCAAATTCGTGGATTTAGTGACAATAAATCACAATCGTGTTTCCTCAAACCACCATAGCATCCCAAGAATTGGATTTTATGGCCGCACTGCTGTGTCTGTGTATTAATTTCAAATCCATTTTCTTCTCACGCAGTTAGTGACACAATGTTCCGAAGAATCCCATATTTCTCTCAATCGATTAAGAAATTGAGAAAACCGTTTCTGGGTTATCTAATTCACCCTGTTCCCGAAGAAACCCATGTCTTGGTTTTCCTAAATTCATTTTCATTTGGCCTCCTTGATAATATACAACCCCAACCAATGCATTTGAAACTTTCATGGAAATTTTTTAAACTTGCTATCATATAACAACACCAAGTCATGCACCTTAAATGTGCGCCTCTTAATATGTCGATCGTGCCATGCTTTCTCGTGCCCCTTTTTCACTTGCTCATGAAATCTTGTAAGAAATCGGTCTTCTTCCAACTCCATCAGCTACACAAGCCGTTCCTCCAAGGTCTCGTGGTCCGCCATCTCGGTCAAGGCTATAATCCGTAAAGTTGGCACAATATACTCCATCGGCATCATTGCTTCAATCCCACAGACCACCCTGAATGGATTTTGGCCTGTTAACTTTTTACAGGTTGTCCTATAAACCCATAACACAGCAGGTACATGCATTTCCCAATCATTCCTCTGCACGTTCCCGACCTTCCTCAGTGCATTTTCCAAAATTTTGTTAAAAACTTCCACTGTTCCATTCACCTCCAGGTGATAGGGCATACTATTTTGATGATATACCTGAAATTCTTCCAAAATTGTGCTAATCATTTCATTCAAGAAATTCTTACCCCTATCACTCATCAAAATATTAGGACAATCAAGCCTTGTTAAAACATACTTGAATAGAAATTCCGAAGTAGTGGCCATTGTAAAATCCTTCACTGGTTGTGCTTCCATCCATTTGGTCAAATATTCTATAGCAGTGATGATATATCACGCTCCTGTCTTATTTCCTGGTAGCTGGATAGGACCTATGAAATCAATGGCCCATTTATGAAAGACTTATAGCAAAACCTGGGGATGTAATGGCATCTCATCTCTTCACGAAGGTTTCCCCGTTCGTTGGAAATCATCGCATGCCTTGCATTATTCCATATGATCCTTATGTAATGTAGGCCACCATAACTCGGCGTGAAAAATATTCTGTGTGGTCGCTTTCCTAGCATAGTGGCCTCCTACCACTCCTCCATGGGCTTTAGCTAGTATACTAGCACATTCAAACTCCGGAATATACCTTCGAAATATCTTATGCGACCCCATCTTATATAAATGACCCACAATTACCGAAAAATCTTCAGTGCGAACTAGTAACTCCTTCTTTTGTTGCGTGGAATACCATTCGGGAGCGGTTTCGGTTGTTAAAAACTGAATAATGTTAGCAAAATTATCGTCGACAACGTGCACCACGAAGAGTTGTGCATCCGGCAATCCTTCTTCCAAATTACCTAGCTCTTCCCATATTTCTATCCTTGATAGATGCTTTGATCTGGCATTCAACCTACACGCTTCACAATCACTTCATAGTCGTATTCCTGGAATAACAGTAACCATCGACATATCTCCCCCCCCACAACGCAGGCTTATTGACTAGGTACTTCAGCGTGGAGTGATCTGTATACATCTTGAAGTGTCCACCCAACAAATAATGGATGAATTTTTGTATCATGTACACCATCGCGAGCCCTTCGCGCTCTGTGGTGGAGTATTTATTCTAAGCTTTGGATAACTTTCTGCTCGTGAAATCTATCAAATGATCAATCTCTCCCTCTTTTGCTTGTGTTAATACTTCGCCCAATGCAATACATGAGGCATCAACATGCAAATGAAACTCCTTTTTCCAGTCTGGAAACACCAAGAGAGGTGTTGTCACCATATTCTCCTTCAAAACATCTAGGTTACGCTGACAATCTTCATCCCAGCAAAACATCGCATCATTCTTTTACAATTTTTCCATCGATGTTATGATCTAAGCACACACCTTGATAAAATTCCTGTAGTACCCAATGTGTCCCAATGTCGCATGCAGATATATCACATTCCTAGGGGGTTTCAAATTCACAATAACGATGATGTTTGCAGGGTCCACTATCAATTCGTGCTTACATACAACGTGGCCAAGAAAAATCCCAAAAGGTACACAGAATATACACTTTTTCAAGTTCAACATGATTTGATACCTTTGACAGGTATCCAACATGAGGTGCAGGCTCGCAACATGTCGCTTCACCAACCCAAACACAGTCTAGTCATCAAAATATACTTCGAGGAACTTGTTAATAAATTCCTTGAATGCCGCGATCACTACCCAGGAAAATATTGCAGGTGCGTTATTCAATCAGAATGGCATAACTGTATATTGGAAGCAACCCCACTCTATCGCGAAGGTTGTTTTGCTTCGATCCTTCAGTGCGATCTTTATTTGATGATAACTTGAAAAATAGTCAATAAACGAATAAGCCTCCTGTCTGCCAACATTTTCTAATTCTTCATTAGTAAACGGTGTCGGAAATGGATCATGTACGCAAGCATCATTCAGATTCCGCAGATCTACGCATATGTGGATTTCGCCTTTCTGTTTCTTTTTTTGGACTACCTTTGGGCTTACCCAATTGGATTCTTCTACAGGCTCAATAATTCCAGCTTCCAACATCTTATCTAGTTCTAGGTGCACCTTTTCCTTATACTTTGGATTCAATCGATAATGCTCCTGCTTAATAGGATTCACATCTGGTTTCAATGTAATCTTCATAATGCCTACGTCTCCGACAATCCCTTTGAAATCTGAAAACTTCGTTGGAAATAAGTCCTGGTACTTGTGTAGAAGATCGGCTACCTTATCAACCGTATCTTCTTCCCAATAATCCCCTACCTTTGTGAACTTAGGTTCTTCTTTAGATCTGATGTTTACCTGTCGAGTCTTCAATGGTTATGATATATCCAAGTTCACCTTCTTCAGTCCTTCGACTTTGCATTGTCCTTCATTTTCAAGAATGGTAATATTCCATGTGTTATCACTCCAAAATTTCTCTTGAGTTGTTATGGAAGAAATGATAGAGGTAACCACAAACCTACTTTGGAGATTAGGATCTAGCCTTCCTAATGCTCAGAGAGGGCTTTCTCTTTATGATTTAACTTTGTTTAGTTAATTGATTTTAGGCTAGTTATGATTGTACTTGGGTTTTGATTTGGATTTGGTGGTGGAATCACTGACTTAGATGGATAGAGGGATGTCTTTTACCATTGGGCTATGGGGTCAAATGTCAAGCAAACAAGACTAGATCAAGTTCTAAAAATAGTATCTATTGGCCAAGGTAGCTGAGTAAATTTAGATATTAACATTGGATGGTGAAGTGGTTTTCAATTGGATCCAAGGAGCAATTAAGGGTTCGTTAGACAGGATTATGAAGAAAGTACAAGAGGTCAACCGGGATGGGAGAGCAATTAAGGATTCTCAGATCTGGATATGAGAAGAAAACATTAAAATGATTAACTGTTCAAGACAGAGTGTACTTCAACAAATTCTGAAATAAATTTCCAATTAATTCATTCAATTTAGATAACATGTAATTTTGTGAAATACATAATAGAATAACAATTTCAAAAAAGAAAATACTTCACTGAAGTATCTCAACACATGAATCCTGTAATGCAATCTCTTTATTACTCAATCTAGTCTGCTGACTTGAAAAATTGGTACAATAACCCTTAGGTTTCTGAACAATACAACTCTATAAATGTCTAGCAATCCACACTCAATACTTCGAATTATGAAGAATTTATACAAAAATAGTTTAAAAAGTATCCCAAACTGTCTTGGGAATTAATTTAGGAAAAATAAATATCTTCATGAAAGAAGATAGAGATAGATGTTCAACTGTTGTATGTTGTCCCTGTTTATTTGGTTGTGCTATCTTTATGCTTTGATTTTTTGTTTTTCATTCTATGCCTTGTTGTTGGTCTTTACGATGACTATTATTTTTACTTTACCCTTCTCAACTAATACACTTTCACCTGATACTCTTCCATCTGGCTGATCTGTCACTTTTCTTTTACTGTGCTTTTTCACTTTTATTGTGCATTTTTAGAGTAAGTCATTTAACTTCTCCCAAATATCTGCATATGGTAATTTTATATTTACCATTTTCCTGTAAGTTTCATATGCTTCTGTGTACTTGGAAAAAGCGGGTTTGTTTACAAAATGATGTTTTACCTCATGCTGGAAGGTTCTCAAATGTCTAATATAGAACCTTTCGAGTAGGCATCCCCTTCATAGAAGAATTATTTGCCTAATCCCTTTCCACCTCTTCGATTCTCCTGTTGTAGTCTTATTGTGGCATCAATTTTTCATTTATCACCAAGGGATTTGGCAGACCTTTCTACCACAAAACATCAAACTTTACCATGAACCTGTCTATAGCCAGCTGCATGGTTTGGAATTTGTACTTTAGGTTGATCATTAAATTCCTATTGGTGAGCACCTTTTTCACTTCTAATATTGTCCCAGTTCTGTCAGTGATGTCCAACTCCTGCAATTCATATTTGTTTTTAGAGTTAAGGAAGTGGATTATTCTGGTAGCTTCTTTTGGCATATCTCCAAGTTCAGCCTTAACTCTTTGTATTGCTTCTGTGGCCTCTTTGAATAAGTCACTTTGTTCAGAGATGAATTGTATATATGGCCAAATAACATTGATAGAGTCAATGATATTGGCCCATAACTGTTCTTTAGCTTAGCCAAGTAGCTCCTTTAATGTTAATTCTTTTTCCAAGCTCTTCATTATTTCAGTCAACCTAGTTGACTTCTGAGCTTCATCCTTGTGCATAATATGTGCAATTTTCTTCTCGTCCTCTAGACTCCTTAACTGTTCTTTGAGTCTATTTATCTCAAAGGTCTGAATGGACATGTCCTCCATTGCTTTGACCAATTTTCTAGTTTCATCACTTGGCTGAGCTGCTACTGTTGTCAAACATGTTGCTAATGTAGATGTTGTTGCAGATGGAAGTGTTGTAGCCAGTGGAGATGTAGGAGCCAATGAAGCTGCCAAGGTGGAAGGCACTACTGTAGTGACTATTGGAATGGTAGTGGAAGTGGTAGTCTCAAGGCTGGCATGTTTCAGCTATATTAAGTTGTCCAACTCTTTCTCCATTTCCTTCAATTGATCATTTAGTTGTAGAATGAGGTCCATCATCTCCTCTTACTGTGTTTGGCTTTCTAAGACCTCTTTTGTCTGTGGATGTTTTGAATGAGGCAGCTTCAATTGTTTTTTGAGAGTAACAATATCCTCATTCTTCTTTTTTATTAATTTCTCAGCAGCATTGACATCACTGGGATCATGTCCAAGCTCAACCACCAAGTCTTCCACTGACTTGATTATGTTGTCCTTGGCCTGTGAGAAGGCCTTTTCAAGTTTCTATTGTGTAGTGATATTATCCAATGAACCTCGAAGTTTTTGCATAATCATAGATTTATTTGTCATGGTGGAATAGATCATCTCACATGCCTTCTTATGGAACTCAATTTGGTCAATGCGTGAACATCCCTCGCCAAAACTTATAAATTTGTTTTCTTATAGTCTGCTGATGATCTTGGTTGTTGGACTGTAGGTTGCATGAATGTCATTTGCATCTTCCCAGTCTTAATGTCAAAGGCTGACATTAACCTATTTTGATTTGCAGGTGTCTTTTTGAAGTACTGGGCATAAGTCTTAGCCTTCAATGTCTCATTCCTCAACTTAATTTCCTTGTACCTTTCTTTAATATCTTTCTCTTTATCCACAGGCCTGGTGGATGAAGAGACTTCAATGTTGAGTTGTTTCTCAATAAGTTGAGTGTTTGATGTAGAAGGTTGGTGTGTTTCTTCTGAAGCTGCTGGGCCTTTTCTCCTTCCCACCATTGTGTCAGTGTCAGTGATTTCCACTGTTCCAATGGTGTCTTCTTGTTCAGTTACAGGATTAAGCTTGGGCCTCTTCCTGTAACTGATCTCAAATTATTCATCTGTGGTTTCCATGGCTAAACTAGAACCTTCTTCCCTTGTTCTCTTTGCATTTCTGTCTTAATTGGCTGCAGTCTGCAAAATAGGAGGAATATTCATCTGTTCTCCTAGGGCTGGAACCTGCAGAAAGTAACTAGTATCAATCTTATTTTCAACGTCTATTAATGTATTCTCCACCTCTACTACAGTACTGTCCATATCTATCAAAGTGTTTTCCAACCATTCTGACTGGTTGAAAAATCTCTCAATGTCGGGCTTGGGATGATGTATGAAAGGACCCAATTTGAATTTGAGCCTTAGTTTATTTATGACTCCATGAGGGTCATATTTCCACATAAAACCATTCTTGAAACTCATTTGCTGTAGAATCTTATCGGCCTCTAGTCCAACTTCCCTATTATTACAAATAAAGGGGCCCAATTTGTTTTTCATTTTAAATTGAGTCTTTTTCTGCTGACATGAAATTAACTTCATCAGAGTTTATAATCTTCCTAGAGTATTCTAATGCAAATATCCTCATGGGGAGGTATTTTGGTTGTTTGTAAGGAGCTAGTTGGCATCCATATATCTTGATCTATGTGTGGTCCTGGTATAGATACCAGTCTCCCACTTTACTATTCTTTGCCAACTGTAAAACCCTTTTAATTTCCTGACTCATCCTCGGATGATAACTACTGGTTAGCATGTTTATAACATGATGCAAAAATGAACCAGTGAAGTCTTTGTAAGTAAATACAGTGGAACACATTTGGATCGATGGTGTCCAATATATGACTGATCTTGGATTGCCCTTGGTGTCTAACTCATGAATGTTGATTGGAAACTTGTATGAATGATAGTATAGGAACATGTGAAACAAAAATGAAGAGTACTTGAATACTCTCTCATTTGGTAGTTTGATGAATTTTTCATGAATTCTATCTGCTATGAACTAAGTTTAGTTATAAATTATAGCAGGAGGCTTGCCTGGGCAAAAGACAGAAAGGAAAGCCAGGACAACCTCATCCACATGTTCATCTGTGGTGTACCCTAAAATGAAGGAGTGAATGGTTATGACTTGTCTGCCTCTCTCAGAAAAAATGGTGGTAGCATAAGGAGGAATATCAGTAGAAGTATGAGACTCCTCTATGCTGAAAGTTTGAAAAATCTGGGCCATATTGGGTAGGTCTAGCTTGGTATAGAGGTCAAGCAAGCCTTCAATTGAAAGTGGGGTCTTATTTTGGCTTGACTGTATTTGCAACATTTGATTAATGGATTCTCAAGTAATGGTGAATAAAACTTGTTGGTTAGGGGTGACTATGGCTCTCTGACTGGGAATGTAGCAAGCTTGGCATAAGTGGATGATTTCTGGGAATGGGTGTACCCGTGGGAAACAGTACTTGGGCAAATTTGACTCCCAAAGGTGAATGTCATCATTATTGTTTAAAAACTTGTCTTTACTCTAGCAGTGGAGTTTTAGTAGGTAGGGAAGGGAAGAAATATCTTTAATTTGAAAATCTCTATCGGCTAATGCAAGGTGGTTAATATCCAGGTGAGGGGTTTGTAGAGGTATTACATCCAGAGAGGTTTGGGAAGCCAAAATTTGGTTTAATGAATTGAATTATACTTTCTGTGGCTTTGGGAGTAAGGTTTAGGAGCTCTGGACAGTGGGAGGGTAATTTCAATCTGTAAAAAAGGGATTAGGATGTATAGTAGGTTTGTCTTCAATTCAAGAAGGTTTTTTAGTTAATTTAATTAATTAACCATTCAATAATTACTGTGTGTTTTTCCAAATTCACAAAGGAGGCCTTCAATTGAAAGTGGGGTGTGACAAGATCTTTACTCAAGCACTGGGCCTCTGGGATAAATTACAAGAGGATCCTATGCTACAACAATATGATGAGCTCAGCACGATAGCACGAACGTTGCCACCAATCTAGCATTTCGTGCATCTACAGGAAGGTAAAGAAAAACTGTTGGAAATACATGAATTGTAGAAGAATAAGTCTATGCTCAGTGCACAACTTAAGCCTTGGAAAGTGGAAGCCAACCAGTTCTCACAAACCATTCTTGAGAAGCTAAAGGCTATGCAACAGACATAGCGGACCACGTAGCTAGTAATAGAGGGGCCAACCATAGAGAAACTGGTCCAGGAGGTGTAGCAAGCCATTAAACAGGGTAGCGTGGAGCTACAAGCATTGGAAAAGGCATTCAGCGAAATCCGCCAGAAAGTCAAACAACCAACTAGGTGACTCGAGGGCGATTCATGATATTTGTGTTGGGGGCCTATTGGGATGGGGTCCCCAGGGGAAGAAGGGAATTAATTAGTGTTTT
This sequence comes from Pinus tabuliformis, assembly GCA_031772625.1. Lineage (NCBI taxonomy): Eukaryota > Viridiplantae > Streptophyta > Pinopsida > Pinales > Pinaceae > Pinus > Pinus tabuliformis. The sequence goes on from CM062806.1 coordinate 653,775,586, forward strand.
TTTATAGTAAATTATGTGAAAAGATGTAAAGTATTTGCGATTTATGGATGTGGAACGCATAGATGAATAAGAGTCAAACGGGCTTAGCCCCTTGTTTTAAGTAATATTTTGAGTCGGTTTTAAAAATTCACCCATGGTCCGGAAACCATGGAATTGTATGGGAAAGTATATAAATAGTTGACTCTTAGCGAAAGGAAGAAGTAACTTAGCTTAGATAGAGAATTGGGTTCATTGGAGAGTCTTGGACTGGAGCTAAGGTAGGAAGGCTCTGCTTCCTGTGCTTAGGTGGAATAAGGAGGGCTTTGCGGCTGAGTGCGTGGAGGCCTAGGTAGAGTCTATAGCTAAGTGCGTGAACCCCTGAAGGTGAGTGCGCAGGGTAGCTTGAGTATGTAATCATTGAATTAAAGATCAATAAAGACAGTTTTCCGAAGAATTATTGAGCGTTTCTATTTATACATGTTAATGTTATATGCGGCTGATGACCTATGTGTTTTATGAATTACTGGTTGAATGCTACGCGATTATCTTGAATCTATCTTAATAATGTACATAATGAATTCTTAGGTACTTCTGCAAAGTTTTTGGTGATTTCTCCTATGTTTTCTGATGAATTAAGTAGATCTGCAAGAATCCCGCTTTAGATTTGATTTCTAATGTGCATAAGTAGGTAACTCGACTGTTAAAGGTCCACAAGGAGTCATCGTGGGCCTTTACAAAGGTCAGAAGGCATCTTTAACTGAGTTGCAGTCGCGTGCCCTATAAGTTTATCGATCTGTGTGGAGGCATACCTAAGGCACTGAAAGACATCACACTAGTTTGTGGATGCAAAAATTTGGTTCTTGCATGCCCCCGTATTGCTTCGGGTGAGACTGCAGCCTGTGCTATGTGGGCTATTGTTGAAAGGGCTAGTAGTGTGGGGATTTTTTGGTTGGCCCAACTAACTCTGAACTTGGGTGAGAACCCCCTAAGAAACAAATGGTTTCATTGCCGGGACCGGGATCTGCTTGAAATAGTTTTGTGATGTCACATCATTGGAACCACACCAAGAAAGAAATTGAAAAGTGGTTGGATCGAAAGATTCATGAGTTCACGACACAAGAAAATAGGAATTCGCGCCTGTCAAAATAAGTGTGGTTGAATAGATATCCATATATAGAGATACATGAGATCTTATTCTGCACCTTCCCCATTAAACTGTTTGAGTGGTTAGCTAAATTGACAGAAAGTCAAGGAAGGTGGAAGCTCGATAGTCCTATTGTGTGGAATCCAGAATTAGTGTGACCACTAGAAGCTTCTGAACACAAGATCGCATGGGTTGTCGATCATTGGCTCGATTGAATTCTAGGAGGATTTGTTACAAAATTTGCAGTTAATACCTCAGTCAACTACAATGAAGCGGAGCAAATATTCTTTAAGGGACCACAAGGTAATTATTTAAGATCATTGAATACTTATATTAAAATTTTATTATGTGAAAAATGGGTAATTCGATTACCTTAATGTTCTAAGCTATGTGGAGTGGACGATTCTTTAGAAATCATGAAGTTTTAGGACCAGAATATAGTCCATTGATTGGACCTCCTTCAAGTGACGACGAAGGGGTGGGCAGACTACGCTACGAAGTGCTATTCAACTAGGATTCCTAGAACAAATCATCCATCCACTCCACCTCCACCACATACACCTTCGCCCACACCTACACCTCCACCTCCACCCTTCAACATGGTGGACACAATGAAGATGGAAATGTTCAAGGGCACAAGAAGGGAAGATCTAGAGCAATTATAGTTTGTTGTGAATGCTGTATGGACAATGCAAGAGATCACCGATGATAACATAAAGAAGGCACAATTGGTTACCGCTTTGCAGGATCACACGCTAACCTGGTACATTAAGTATTGTGTTGATAATCCACTTGCAATGCTAGCAGATACTAAGACGGCTTTGAACAAATAGTTTAGTAAGCCTAAATTTGACTCAAAGTTGGTGATTGAATTTAAAGAGATCACAATGAAGGTTGAATAGACGCCTTGGGACTTTGATCAGGGATTGAAGTGCCAGATCAAATAGGCTAACACGCAGATCCTAGATTGCTAGCATCGTGACTGGTTTATCACGTCACTTTTCCCCATTTGAGAATTTCTTTGTCACAATAGAAGATAGACAAATAGGAAGAAGCCTTTCAGATCGCAATGAGTCTAGATGCATCACCTATTCAGGACACGAACCTGGGGGTGCAACAGATCTACTCACAAGCAATCCTGCACCTATAATTATGGATTTTGAAGAAAGACAAGGAGACTAAGCCTGACATGCGCACAGAAAAATGGTGTTTGAAGTGTAAAGGCCAAGGGCACGATAAAGCTCATTGTCCAGTGTACGCGAATTATATTACAGGAGGGGGACCAATTCCCTTGAAGCCAGAAGCCCAAGCAGGGCCGAGCATGGGGGTTACGCTATGGTGTGCCATTTGCCAAGTTATTGGGCAACATGCAATGGATAATTTCCATTTACTTCAGAAGTTCGTTTAGACAACCCAGTTGTTCTTCTATAATTTCTGCAAATTTATGGGCCACGAAGAGCACCACTATTGAAGTTATGAGATGATGATGGAAAGAAAGCCTACTTATCGAATGCAAGGAGAAACTTAGACTCCAAATCAAGGCACCTATTGGGCGCAGGAATTGTGGTTAGGCAGACTCCTTCAACACTTAATTATCAACCTGGGGGTTGCGTAAACTTAGAGGCAAAGCACAGGAAATGCCAAAAATTATATGAACTTTTCCTAAATCTCTTCCTACTTCCTTAATTACAATCTTGAAAAATAAAAAATAAAATATCATCCGACAATTTACACCGAAGAAATTCTAGTGCTGGAATGTGAAAGAAATTACTTTTGCGGAAAAATAAATAAAAGGATCTTTCAAACTCTTGTAAGCAATCCTGATTAATTGAAATAGAAATCTATGTCTATCTTGAGTATAATTGTATGTCAAATTAATAATTGGACCCTTGAAGATGTCTGACTTCTCTATAGATCTTTCTCCATGCACTGAGTTGTTATTCCTGTACTCCTGCAATGTTCTTGCACTAGTACCGGAACAAGGTTTATATGTTGGAAGTATATTTTACTCTTGTACTGAAGATTTATGTCCTCCTACAGGGACTCTAAGCTTTAGTACTAGAGCACTCTGTTCCTATATCTGGATATTGATTCCTATACCGAAACAGAGATTCCTACACCAAGTTTTCAAATATATTTCATAAAATAATAAAGAGTGTGTTAACTTAAGGAAATAATTTGCAACTGTGAACAAAACTTTGAAATAACTTCCACAAGCAGAAACATGCTTCAACCAAACTTAACTTCAAAATGAGAATTAACTTCTACAGTCGAAGCACACTTTTCTTCAATCAAGGAACTCCTTCATGCAACTAAAGAAATCATCTAACTGTGATAGCAGGCTTTATCCCTGTAATAGTTATTCGCACAAATCCGATCTACCTTTTTAGCCTTCTTAATTCAGAAAAGTTCACTTTGAAATAATTAAATATGAATTTCGATCCTTCCCTTAAAAGTATAAAGTGCAGGTACAGATTAATGCTTTATAACAACGTTTATTCTTTAATTACCAAAGCATATTTAATTCAGTATATCAAGAATACTTCTCAAAGATGGACACTCACTTCTAGAAACGCATCAATACTCTTATGATAGAAAAGAACGAAATACTTTTACTACAATGGAACAAAGAAATCAAATCACAGAACTATAAATGCACTTGTACAGTAATAACGTGCTTGCACGATCCAACATAAATAATACTAAGATTTGAAGAGAAGAAATTATAAAAGGGTAAGATTAAACTTAGTTAAGCATGCACACCATGAATCTGTCACACAGTGGTTATAAATGAAATCGAACCTAAAATTTTTGAAAGAATGAAAGCATCTATTTAACTCACACTTTGCATTAAAACGAAATCAACATGCCTTTCACGAGAAAAGAGAATGTGAGGGAGAACAAGATGGGTTGGTTGGACCCTAGCCAACCAGCTTGTTTCCCTGTTTAGGAAACTAGGAAACTCAACTTTCAACGATGCATCAACACAGAATTAAAACATAGGATTGAAATAACGTGGTGTAGTCCCTTTATATTAAATTCTAGAATTAACAAATGTACACGATGAAATCAAATCCAGCCCAGAACAAGGGCGATACCAGCAAAATGACAAAATACCACAGTGTTGAAGCCCCGAAATCGGGTCGACAACAAGGGGGATACCCACCCGGTCCGGAACTTGGTTGGCAGCTCCTTATCCGTTTGGTATAGCGGGTCCGACTGGGGATAATGGGACCAGTTTCCCAATCTAAGGGTGTGTGTGTGTAGAGTTGGATGATGTTGATCTAAGAATACTTAAAGCTAATTTAATTCAAACTTTTAAACTAACTCTATGCTATTGTAATATAATGAGAAACAACAAATCTAATCTATGCTAACCCGGGGTGAATTTCTTCTATTATGCGATCTAAAGAGATTTCAAACAATAACTGGTAATAAAGATCATTCAACTATCATAAGAATAGAAATCAATTAAGATAAACCACTTCTTATAAAAAGTTAAGCAAAACAGTTGTGAACAACATATCACATAATAAGTTATTCATATATCAAACACAAATAAATGACTCCACTGTACAAAAGTGCCAAATGGTAACTCACACATTCATGCAGTAACATATAAGCAACTAAAAACTGTATATCACTTTAAGAATATAAACAGAAACGGTCAAGAGATAAAAGTACCATTTATGACTGGTTCCACTCATAAGCTTCAAGCAACAATGATTTATCTCTCCTTGCTCTAACATCTACTAAGAGTACAGAAGTGCAACATCAGTAGTAGATATCAAATGCAAACATTAATAAACCTTGATCCATCCATTCATCAAAACCCCCTCCGAGGGTGCAAAAGTGCATGTTCTGAGGACAAGTTTTTTGACAAATTTCTGGACCCTTCTCCTAATCCCTGAGAAGGGTTTAAATACTGCTAACTAATTAACTTAATTACATAAATTTAGGATACGGTTTTAAATGACCGCCCTTCTGCTAAACCAAAACTATTTCTAAAAATTGAATCTAATTCCTAACCATTTATGTATTTTCTCCTTAGTGCTACAAGCATGCAACATTCGCCTGGGAAGAGTCGGCTGGTCGCCTTCTGCTTTCGTTTGAGCTATGAAAATAGAAATAACAAGCGTTGGCACCACTTTCTGGTAAACTAGAAGATATTTTCGAGAATCTTCCTCTGGCTGGGTGTATTCACTGCATGTATACTTGGTAATAACCCAAATTTCTCTCAAACTGATCCTGCTTTTGCTATTTCGGTTTCCGGCCTTGCGAATGACTGAACAAGTTAGGGACTTTGCTCTTTGAACAATTTTCCACATCGAAAACTGCCTCCGTTCTTTGTTCCGGGCTTTGCTGGTGCATTTTCCTTCTTTAGCGCCTTTTTTATTTTTGCTTTATTGGGCATAAGCTTCAGGATCTTTTGTAAACATGTTGCTTTTGTGCACTTTGACTTTGAGCTTTGGATGACCTATTGACATTAGCATCTGTTGAGTGATACTATGGAATCTGTGGTCCTGTTGCATGTGGCATCTGTTTCTGAAGGGATCTCTCCTCTGTTCTCCGAGCATTGACACTTTCCCCTTTTCCTTAGATGTTTCCTGCACATTGCTTCATGTTATTTCCTGTCTTACAGTTTACGCAAAGGAAAAGAGTAATGATAATAAAGATTGACATGAAAGATTTAAGCTCTTATGAATGCATAATCATGACACCCATAGTGAACTGACTCTTTGAAAAACACAAAACTGTCCTTCTTGAATACTTTGGCATACAATCATTAATTTCTTTTAAGGTGCGCGCCCAATTTTGGTTTATGGATAGCTTTCCTTGAATATTTCGCCGAGGAAAATTCGTGATGGGTGATTTCTGCAACTCGCATCGCGGATCGCAGCATCGCAGATCGCAGCATCATAGATCACAGATCGCGCTTATTCATTCAATCATTGTGTGCTGCTTACGCGATGTTGCGATATGCGACGTCGCATATCGGCCGTCGGAGATTTCTTAAGTTTTTTGATTTAAGAGCGCTTCATAATGAATGCGATGCGATGAATTTCGCGTCACTTCTTCGCAGTTTATTATGCTCATAAGAAAATGTTTCATTCTCTTCTCGCGATGCGATACAACTTTAAGGAGTTGAAATACAAAAATTTTCATAAAATGTTTTTTGGATTTTTTATTAAGGGTCCCCATTTGCTTGGTGTTATTGCTAATACCAAACAAAGAGGGGGGTTGTTGGTGGCCACAACACACAGTTACAGTAACATTGCTGTCGCTATTGCTTCCTACCATTTTCTATCTAAATCCTACATTATATACATCCCTTCAGGCCTATGGCCATAGCCAAATCACATTCAATGTTACAATTTAAGCCTTTCGGCTGTAAGGAAATAACAACAATATTACATGTTATGCCTTTCGGCTGTAACAAAATGCTAAACTTGAGCATTCGGTCAGTGACCTAATATTTATCATAACCCTGACTTATCTCTGCTCCAAGCCCAACTCAATATGACCAATTTTGAACGATATGTCTACATTAGGTAGTGAGTTGTCATAGAAGTTTAGGATTTGCCAGCGATGCAGGAATCCTAATTGCACTCGACCATGCTAAAGAAATGATTAATACGTTGCTTACCAAATATTTAGGAAAGAAGATATTAGTTGCAAAGAATATTAAAGGTATAAAATCTATAAAAGTAATTAATTAAACACATTTGTAACACTTAAATATAAAATTTAAAGCTAGTGCAGGAAATGGCACGATTCTTGGAATAGTGTAGGAATGATAAGGTTGCGAAGTTAAAACAGAGGTCTAAGGTTATGATTTTGAAGTAGGAAAAGGGTTAAAAATGAAGAAATTTAGCCTACCGACATCCTCCCCTCCCTATGTTGTTGTGGGTCCTCACCCAACCTTTACATGCTGCAAAAAAACAAAAACAAAAGAGCCTCCCTTCAAGTCTGAACTTGTGTGCTGGCCCCTGCTTTCACTACCTCTGCATTCCTACTTCGAGCCTTCTTGAGTTTCTTGGTCGCCTTTTTAAGATGTTTATAGCACTTTGAGGCCCAAAATTTCCATATCTTGACTTTTCTTTTCTACTCCTTCACTTCTCCTACCAACTCTGCATTCATTTGTTTCAGCACTATATTCTGCTTTTTGAAGGATTGTTTTAATATCTCTGAGCCGTAAACATGCTACTTGAGCTCTTCCATCCAAATGTTTAGATAGAGGGTGGAGTTTTCTACTCCCAATTACTCTGGTGAAGAATTCTCAGCGGTCAATTCCAAACATGTGTCGACATCATCAAGGTCAAGGTTATCGTGGCCACCGAGTTCCTGCATTTCAACAACATCAAGGGTTTCAATACCCAGAGTTTCAATGGCACTAAGGGTCTCAATACCTTGCACAATCACCTTACCACGGATTTCAGTACCCAAAACTTCAAAATTATCCAGGGGTTCAGTGTCCTGCGCCCTATCATCAATCTAACCCTCTGTTGGGTATTTTCTTGTACTCGACATCATTTTTCTCTTCTTCATCCTACTAAATAGGATTGACAAGGGTGTGTCATCTTCCTTCTCCGCATAGTCTTCGTCGACCACTGTATGGGTTGTCGCCTTAGCGAGGATCGAGAGGTTATTGTTACCTAGTGAAGCAGGTGGTGAGTCATCCAATAGTATCAAGGAGGTCGACTGAGCATGACCCACTCTTGAAGAGGCAGTCCTTCTCTTAGCTGACCTCCTAGTCTCGGTAGGGCGTGGGCTCATAGTTTCTGATTTTTCTTCCTTTCTTGCACTCTTCTTCTTGGTCGACTTCCCTGCACCTTGTCCCTGAAACTCCTTTAAAAATTCTTCCCAGGTCATGTTTTTAACCTCCAGTTCTTTCTTAATTAAAATTGTGATGAGCCCGTGGTGGTATAACTTATATGAAACCTAGCTTGACTTCCCTCTCTAAACACCTTTTCACATTTTTCTAAGCTGCTGAGGAAATAATAAGAAAAAATAATGAGATTACCAGACTCAAAATGTAGGAGCAATCATATGTGATACAAGAAGGTCAGTGAGTAACGACCCTTCCACGTAATAAACTTCTATAATACATAAAGGAGATCCTTCCATGTTCCAATCATAGTATTACGCTGGAGACTGTTCTTCCAGTCCACATTTTGCTTCGGGTTGAGCATGAATCGGCACCGCAATTTATTCTCTATATTCTCCTTCTTAAACCATTGTTCTCCCACTCCTGGTAAACTTGTAGCTTGAGATATGGACTCCTCTATGACCGAAAATTCCAACGAACCAACCTTGGCTTGGCTTCCATCAAAAGTCTGGGCGAATTCTAATGCCACGGCTGAGTCGAATCCATCAAATTTTTGCAGAAATGGGAGGAATCCAGATTCCTGCAATATTACAAGATTGTTTCTATACTCGGTCATTTGCTCTATCTCCTTCACAGACCATGGTTCAATCCTTACAGGCACCATTTATCTATTTGAATCCACCCAATCTTCATATAAAACTTTTGGAAGAGTATTACAATATAAAGAACTCAAAATGATGGTCGAGAAATACATCTGCTGCTATATTGGCCATTTCCTGAATAAGCATGCTTCATCATTAAAATTACATGGATGTGAATACGAATTGGTTCAAGTACAAGTAAGCAATGATGATTGGGAAATGCAGCGGTTTAGATAATGATTCAATTGAATGGTCATGCGAGGTCGGATATGGAGTAGGGCCATCATTAACAGGTGATGATTTTTTCAAGAAGGGGTAAGTATTGGATTTCAAGAGAACCGTACCATCCCACATTTACTTCATGATCTCACATAAGGTGTAGTCAGTACTCATTTAAAAGATGAGATTTCATAACCTAAAATATCTTTACATTTAAATGATCTCTTCTTAATTTTGTAAATGATAAAGAAAAGTGTTAATGATAATACATATTATTGAATTCTGTGATCCACAGGTGGTTCAGTTATTCTTCTTATAGAAAAATTTATGAAACAAAGATAACCTTTTCAATACACATTTTTTCATCATGTGTTCCTACACCGGAACATGTGTTTTCCTAATTGGGCGCACCCAGCGGTGCAGATTCCAGTATTGAACGTGCCTACACTAAACATGTGTGCACTGAACATGTCTGCACTTAAACATGCGTGCACTACAAATGCGTACACTTAAACATGCCTTCACTAAACATGCTTGCACTCAAACACACATTCCTGCACCAGGCATATTTGTAGCATAACTGAAAAGATAAAGGTAACCAAAAAAATTTCTCATAGGATATAATTCATAGGTTGGATTAAAAAATTTGTTGGATATACAAGGGACATTTTATTTTCCATTATTTGGTGTTGATGTATGCCTTACTATACAATTGGTGAGTTCGCATAAGATCCTGCAATCGATCCATGAGGGAAAAAAATAAGTGGGGAAAAGGGTAAATTTTAGAATCGGAAGGAAATTACGAAAGGGAATTCAAGAGTGAGACCACCAAGAGGGACAATTCAAAAAGGGATTTCGGGGAAAATTTTTCAAGGGAAAAAGAGGGAAATACGAAATCAGATAGGGAAAGTTTCTTTGAAGAAAGGGATGGTAAAATTCATTGGATAAAAATAAGAAAATAAATGGGATTTTTTTTTTACGAAAATGGGAACAGAAGAATGGAAGAATTTCACCTGACATTTGCCTGTATAGTGTTGATCCAAAAAGTAAATGCAATGGGAATTGAGTGTTGTTTGGATAAAAAATTTCCGTGCCAGCTATCCCAAACTTGGATAAGGGCTTGGTTCCTGCACTTGAACCTGCTTCTTCTTGGTGATAGTTAACACATCTAAAGATCAAGCAACATTCCCATTTTATTAGAATTTGATCTTCCTGCCAGCAAGTTGGTTTTCAAGTTGATCCTTCTGCAATCATGTCAGTAAAACTAATTTTCACAATCACAGGAAAATATTTTTTCTTTACCTTTTTTTTCTTTTATTTTTATTTTTATTATATATATATATATATATATATATATATATATATATATATATATTGGATTTTCTTTAAAATTTATTTCAAGAGAGAAGAAAACAGATCAAAATAGGCTGGCATAGACACCTACCAACTAAAGTTTGGACTGCTCCTGCACTTGATATATATATATATATATATTGGATTTTCTTTAAAATTTATTTCAAGAGAGAAGAAAACAGATCAAAATAGGCTGGCATAGACACCTACCAACTAAAGTTTGGATTGCTGCTGCACTTGCTGTAGAAAATCTTCCTCTGTAATGGGCTGAAAGTATGCTTTAAGCCTATGCCCATTCACAAGAAAAGCTAAATTCTGTCCATCGATAGTTTTGACCTCTATAGTTCCATTGTTGAAAACTTGAATTACCTCATATGGCCCCATCCAATGAGTATGGAACTTCCCTTTAAAATGTTTAAATCTAGAGTCATAGAGAAGTACCCAATCACTTGGTTGGAACTGTTTCTTCCCGATAAACTTGTCATGCCATTTCTTGCGTTGTTGTTGCACCAAAATATTTTTTTGAACAAGATCCCTTTGAAATTCATGCAATTCGTTTAACTGCAATAGACGTTGTTGATGTGCTTCCGAGAGATCTAGACCCAATTGAACTACAGTTCTAAAAGTATTTATCTGAAATTCAATTGGAAAAAGGACTTGTTTTCCTTACACCATCTCATATGGTGTATTCCCATTTCTATTCCTCCAAGTGCTTCGATAATCCCACAAGGCTTCAAGAAATCGGCTAGCCCAATCCTTCACGTGCATGTTTACTATTTTGGTGAGGATGGATTTGATCACCTTGTTTGTAGATTCCACCTGGCCATTTTCTTGCGGGTGGTATGGTGTAGATTTCCTATGCCGAACCTTGTATTGATTCATGACTTCTTGTACCAAGATAGAAACAAACTGTGGTCCATTGTTAGAAAACATTTCTCTAGGAACACCAAATCTAGTAAAAATTTCATTAAATAGAAAATCAACAACAACTTTCTCAGTGGCAAAATAAATAGCTTTAGCCTCTGTCCATTTAATAACAAAATCAGTACAAACCAAGATATGATTTTTATCTAAAGATGTGGGGTTTATGGGTCCTATGAAATCAACAACCCATTTTTCAAAGGGCTAAATCATAACTTAAGGACATAAAGCCATTTCATTGTCTTGAACAGGTTGACCCATATGTTGACAACTATCACAAAGCCTAACATATTGCTTGGCATCCTTAAAGAAAGAAGGCCAAAAATAGCCAGTGGGTAAAATTTTATACGCAATTTATTTGTCAGCGAAGTGGCCACCGCAAGGTTCATCATGGGTAGATTTTAAGATATCAAACATTTCTTCCTCTCTCACACATCTACGAATAACAAGATCTAGTCCAGTGTAAAAGAGGTCTCCCTGTATCCAAGAATATGAAGCACTTTTCTGAATGATATTCTACTTTTCACGAGCGGATAAGTGAGGTGGTGTTTTTCTGGTGACTAAATAGTTAGCTATGTCAGCAAACCATGGGGATTTTTCTGACATAAAGAAAAGATGTTCGTCAGGGAAATCATCATCAACAAGAATTAATTCACCAGGATTATTTAATCTAGAAAGATAATCAGCTACAACATTAGACTTTCCTGGTCTATCAATAATTGTAACATTGAATTCTTGTAATAAAAGCAACCACCTAGTCACTCTACCGCTAGTTAAAGGTTTATTCATTAAATATTTTATAGCAGAATGATCAGTATGCACATAAACTTCATATCCTGTAATGTAATGTTTGAATTTATTAATAGCAAAAATAACAGCTAAAAATTCTTTCTCAATCACTGTATAGTTAAATTTGGCAGGTGATAAATTTTTACTGATGTAATAAATAACATAGGATTTTTTATTCTCCTCTTTTCCTAAAGCTGCGCCAATGGCAGTGTCTGAGGCATCGGAGGAAATGTGAAATGGTAGGGACCAATTTGGTCCTCTCAAAACTGGTGCATGTACTAATTTTTCCTTCAATGTCTCAAACGAATTTTGGCAAGCTGTGGACTGGGTGAATTCACTATCCTTAGCTAATAATCGAAAAAGGGGGGTAGCAATCTTGGAAAATTTTCAATGAATCTCCAGTAATAACCAGCATGTCCCAAGAAACCTCTCACTTCCCTTTGTGTTTTGGGTGCAGGCAGATGAATAATGACTTCAACTTTAGCGGGGTCTACTTGGATACCTTTGTCAGAAACCAAATGACCAAGAACCACTCCTGCTTTTCACATTAATCTACATTTTTTATCAATCAAAGCAAGATGAGCCTCTTGGCAATGTAAAATCACTTTTTCTATATTTTAAGAGCTTCATCAAATGAGTTACCAAACACATAAAAACCATCCATATAAATCTCAACACGTTCAAGATCAGCGAAAATAGCAAGCACAACCCTTTGAAAGGTGGCGGGTGCATTATACAACCCGAAAGGAAGCACTCAATAAGAAAATGTACCCCAAGGGCATGTAAAGGTAGTTTTGTCTTGATCTGAGGGTGTGATCTGGATTTGGTTATACCCACTAAAGCCATCTAAAAATGAAAAGTATCGTTTACCAACAAGGTTATCTCGCACTTGATTGAGGAAAGGAAGGGGAAAGTAATCCTTGAGAGTGGATTTGTTTAATTCTCGATAGTCAATGCAAGTATGCCATATCCCATCTTTGTTAGGGAATATCACTAATGGAGAGACCCACTCACTATCACAAATGGGATAGATGAAATTAGCATCTAAGAGTTTTTGTAATTCCTCTTTAACAATATCTCTTAGCACGGGATTCATTCGTCTCTGGGGTTGTCAGACAGGTCAGGCTTCCTCCTCGATATAGATATGATGAGTACAAGTTTCAGGAGGAATGCCTTCATGTCTTCATAACTCCAAGCGAATGCATCCAAGTGATCTCACAACAAGGTAACAAGTTGTTTTTGCTGAGATGAATCCAGGTCTGAGCTAATGTGTAAATATTTGGCTGGACTAATTTCAATAAGAGTAGTCTCGGGCTCAAGAGTATAGGAAGATGATGCCAAAGTATGGGATAAGGAAGGTTGGGAATCAAAATTTTCTTGAAAATCCAAACAAAAGGTCCGATGGAGTGTGTCAAAATTAGGCATAGTATCTACATTGTTCAAGAAATATCTTAATTCACCATCCTGGGTGGACTCATTATGATGATGAATCAAAGAGACATACCAGGTCTCCTCATCACTGCCATCATAATCTAACCATAAAGTGTCCTTGAATTCCCCAATATATCTAGCAGGTGGATATAAGGTGACCTTTTTCCTGGAGTCTCCATGTGAAATGTACATATCACCGGAGTGACATACAATATAAGCATCGGTCGTGGCAAGCCATGGTCATCCCAGAATCAAAGGATGCCCCCCACTAGATTATTTGGCTGTAGCACAATGAAATCCGTGGGGTATTCCCATGAATTTATAGAGACAACCACGTTGTCCAATACTCCATCGGGCTTAATTTTAGATCTGTCTACAAGCTCAAGCATGGTGGGTGTAGGAAGAATATGGCCCAACCCAATTTGTTCCATGGTTTGCCTAGTCATAACATTGATGGCCGCCCTCACGTCTATTAATACATTAGAGGCAAGGATATCACCTATCTGGACAAAAACAACTGGGTTTCTAGGATCTGTGTATTTCTGCATTGATACCCATCCTATCATCAACTCAGCTGCTCTACCAACAAACTGAATGGCCTAAGGTTCTACTCTCTTCCTCCCTGGATTTTTAAGACATAACTCCCTAATGATCTTTGTACAGATGGGAATTTCTATGTTAGCCTGAAGTAAAGGGACTTTTATACAAATATTCCTTAACTCTAAAGCTAGAGTGTACTTGGGGTCACACTTCTCCATAGCCAACCTCTCTAGATAGGGGGGTTGGTTTGAAGAAGATGGTGAATCTGAAGGTATGTGAATGGGTTGAATGGTGACATTATTTTTCGAATGATCATGAGTTTCCTCCTAATTTTTCTGCTCAATGATCAATGTGGATTCTTTTTGTTTTTCTAGTTTAACTACCCTTCTCGATCCCAATTAAAGCTCATTTATCGCAACTAGGAGAGTTCGATAGGTAGGAGAAGGGGACGGTCCAACCAAATGAATCAGTTTCATAGCCTTATTATCAATATTCAATACCAGTTGAGAAGGTAGTCAAGGTGGTCTAAATGGTGGTGGCAAAGGAAATGGTGCCATTGGTTGACTTTGCTGAGGTAGAGAGGGAAATTATTGTTGCGACATATGGTGTGGTGCATATGAACGAAGATATGATGGCATATGAGGAGGATAGGAATGATATTAATGGTTTGACCCTCTCCATCCTTGTTGCCAAGGTTGAGAGGATTGTCCATGGTGAAAATGGTTTCCGTGTTGCCAATGTTGAGAGTGATTATTATTATTATGATAGGAATATGGAGGTACATTATAACCATAAAAATGTGGTTCAGGAACCATACCTGCACTTACCTGTGGCTAGTTCTTTTGTGCTCCCATGGCATGTAACGACTCAGGTTCATAATTCTCTCCTTCAAGTACAAATTTTAATCCAGGTATGGAGGGGAATTCCTCAGTGGCATGGTTCTTTGCATAGATCACATATTTATTAGCACTTTTTATATCAGTAGGACACTCTCTTAAAGGATGTTTTTTCCTACATTTTTGACAAAAAATAGACAATGACTCTTGTTCCTTTTCTAGTTTTTGCTGAAATTTCAAAGAGTTTATTTGTTTACTAACAGTATTCATTATTTCAATTTCCATGTTGTCCATTTTATTCTCCATGCCAATGATCATATCATCTATAGATCCCAGTTTGTTAGTTCTGCTTCGACCTCCTCTAGTAGATCTAGATTGATTTGGTGAGAACTTCTTGCACAAGTCACAAATTTGTCCAAAAGTTTTATGAGCAATGTCTCCTTGTCCTAATAAATACAAATAATGTCTAGAATCCTCAGTAAGTCCTCGTAGGAACAAGGTTTGAATAATACTTAAATCAAATTTGTGTTTGGACCTTTGGATTATATACAAAAAGCTCTCTAAGTAGTCCTCCAAAGTCTCATCATCACCTTGTACAATGGTGAAGATCTCGTCCTGCATTTCTCTAGTTTTACAATATTCCTGATATTTATTTAAAACACTCTCTTCATTTGTTCCCAATAACTTACAGTGTTTCCTCCTAGTCCCATGAATGAGTGCAAGGCTGAATCCTTGAGAGTTGCAGGAAATAATTTTAATTTTTGGACATCGGAAGAATAATCATAACTCCTACATAATATATCAAACTCAAAAATAAATGAATATAAGTCTCCGTGCACCTTAACATGAAAATGTGGAAGAGTTGAAAGTGAAATATTCTTCATTTGCACTTTCACTTCTGAGTTCACTATTGGAAATCCAAAAGTGGACTGCTCTTCATTTACTTGATTCTGGCGAGTCCACTCTACATGGTCTTCATGATCAGCCATTGTTGTGCCTCCAATTGGACCACTTCTAGAAGATGAAGGTTGACTATTGTTGAATTAGAATTTTTGATCAATGTTAGCCTCCTTCTACCCCTTTTCAGGTTGTGTCACACTTGAATCATTGTTTCCAAAATCCAAGTGGACTGTTTCGGCGTGACGAGTCTGGGTTCACTTGGAATTTCTACCTACAAAAGAAGGTCCAATATGAGAAGAGTTTTCAAATTTTCTAGTGTTTTGTCAGCCCTTATTGGGATTCTAACCCCTACCTTTCTTAGGAATTCATTTTAAAAATCAAATCCAAAAAACAAAATTCAGATGTTGTAAAGAAAAGAATCTATCAATTTGCTGCAAAGAATAAAAAAATCAGCACTCGTAAAATCCTTAAAATGTAGAAGCATACTACAGGAAAAAATAATAGTAGACTTACCCCTATTACAGAAAATGGAAAGTTCTTACTAATTTCAAATCACCTCCCCGACAATGGTTCCAAAATGTTGGGTGCAAGAATTGCGGTTAGGAAGACTCCTTCAACACTTAATTGTCAACCCAGGGGTTTCGTAAACTTAGAGGCGAAGCACAGGAAATGCCAAAAATGATATGAACTTTTCCTAACTCTATTCCTACTTCCTTAATTACAACCTTGCAGAATCGAAAAGAAAAGATCACCCGACAATTTACACCAAAGAAATTCTAGTGTTGGAATGTGAAAGAAAGTACTTTTGCAGAAAAATAAATAAAAGGAACTTTCAAACTCTTGTAAGAAATCCTGAATAATTGAAATGCAAATTTGTGTATATCTTCAGTATATTTGTATGTCAGATTAATAATTGGACCCTTGAATATGTCTTACTTCTGTATAGATCTTTCTCCCTGGACTCAAATGTTATTCCTGTACTCCTACAATGTTCTTGCACTAGTACTAGAACAAGGTTTATATGTTGGAAGTATCTTTTACACTTGTGTTGAATATTTTTGTCCTCATGCAGGGGCTCTAAGCTTCAGGACTAGAGCACTATATTCCTGTATCAGGATATTGATTCCTGTACCGGAACAGAGATTCCTGCACCAAGTTTTCAAATTTCTTTCATAAAAGAATAAAGAGTGTGTTAACTTAAGGAAATAATTTGCAAAGGTGAACAGAACTTTGAAACAACTTCCACAAGAAGAAAGATGCTTCAACCCAACTTAACTTCAAAATGAGAATTAACTTCTACATTCAAAGCACACTTTTCTTCCATCAAGGAACTCCTTCATGCAACTAAATAAATCATCTAACTGTGACAGTAGGATTTATCCCTGTAATAGTTATTCACACAAATCCGATCTGCCTTTTTAACCTTCTTAATTCAGAAAGGTTCATTTTGAAATAATTAAATATGAAGTTCGATCCTTCCCTTAAAAGTATAAAGTGTAGGTACATATTAATGTGTTATAACAACATTCATTCTTTAATTACCAAAGCATATTTAATTCAGGATATCAAGAATACTTCTGAAAGATGAACACTCACTTGCAGAAATGCATCAAGACTCTTATGACAGAAAAGAACGAAATACTTTTGCTGTAATGAACCAAAGAAATCAACTCGCAGAACTGTAAATGCACTAGTGCAGGAATAATGTGCTTGCACGATCCAGCAGAAATAATACTAAGCTTTGAAGAGAAGAAATTACAAAAGGGTAAGATCAAACTTAGTTAAGCATGCACACCACGGATCCGTCACACAATGGTTATAAATGAAATCAAACCTGAACTTTGTGAAAGAATGAAAGCATCTATTTAACTCACACTTTTCATTAAAATGAAATCAACACACCCTTAACAAGAAAAGAGAATGTGAGGGAGAATGAGCTGGGTTGGTTGGGCCCTAGCCAACCAAATCGTTTCCTTGTTTAGGAAACATGGAAACTCAGATCTCAACGACGCATCAACATAGAATTAAAAAACAAGATTGAAATAACATGGCACAGTCCCTTTATATTAAATTTTAGAATCACCAAATGTACATGATGAAATCAAATCCAACCCAGAACGAGGGCGATACCAGCAAAACTACAAAATACCATAGTTATAGTAGAATTTCTATAGCTATCACTTGCTACCATTTTCTATCTGAATCCTACATTATATACATCCCTTCAGGCCTGTGACCATAACCAAATTACATTCAATGTTCCAATCTAAGCCTTTCAGTTGTAACAAAATAACAACAATATTACATGCTAAGCCTTTCGTCTGTAACAAAATGTTAAACTTGAGCATTCGGCCGACGACCTAATCTTTATAATATCCCTAACTTATCTCCTCTCTGAGCCCAACTCAAGATGAACTATTCTAAATGAGATGTTCACGTTAGGTAGTGAGTTGTCACGGAAGTTCAGGATTCGCCAGTAGTGCAGGAATCCTACCTGCACTTGATCATGCTAAAGAAATGATTAATATGTTGCTTACCAAATACTTTAGGAAAGAAGGTATTAGTTGCAAAGAATATTAAAGGTATAAAATCTATAAAAACAATTAATTAAGAACATTTCTAACCCTTAAATATGAAATATGAAGCTAGTGTAGCGAAAGGCACAATTCTTGGAATAGTGCAAGAATAAGGAGGTTGTGAGGTTAAACCATAGGTTTAAGGTTATGATCTTGAAGTAGGAAAAGGGTTAAAATGGAAGCAATTTAGCCTACCAACATCCTTGCAACAGAGGAACGTGGAGGTTTTCAAGGCCGAGGACGGGGCCGATGAGGAGGACCAGGTAGAGGTTGCGGTCAGATTATCTGCTACAATTGCAGGCAATCGAGACATTATACACATGAATGCCATAATCCTACACACCCATCATGTAAATATTGCAGATAGTTCGATCATACTATAGAAGAATTCCTGGTGTTAATAGCTAAAATCTAAGAGAAGAAAATGTAGCCTTAGCAACTGACACAGAATTTACAAATGATGAGGGTTGAGCCCCGCGAAGAATATTAGAGCGTTAATATTGTGTTGAGAAGTGGAACGATGACTGGCACTGATAAAGGTAAACATCTGGAAGAAGAGAGATGGGTCTGCAAAGCTCCGGAGAAGGAAGTTGGCTTTGATCTAGATCACGCTAAGGAAACTTTTATGGAAGCTGAGAAGAGCTTCGCGGAGGCCTCCACCTGAGAATGTCATGGAAAGATGCAATAAATTAGCGCATCTAGAGAGGTTGATCCTTCTGTGCTCACTACGTTTTCGGAGACCTGCATGAAGCTGATGCGCAATAGAAAGGTTGTGGAAGGACTATGCGAATTAATAAAATACCATGGCATTGACAAAAAATGAACAAAATAACCAAATTCATGTACCATGCACTCACACCTCAGCCAGGAAAAATACATGCAACCTGTTACTTGAAAAATCCTCCTATTGAAGTTGTTGATCCAACATTCTCATTATTTTCCGTCACTTTCATTCAGTTTCATTTGCTTGTCATTTTCCTTCATTTGGTTTCCTTTTCTTTTCCTTGCTTATTATCTCTCCTTTGATAAACCTACTCAAAAGTTGTGCAAAAGATGTCCACTGATTCTCAAGTACCTTTTTATCATTGATGCCACCTTTTTCTTTCATTTTCCTTCATTTTCCCTCTAATATCCCTTGCATGCAAATTCGTGTCTCTTTACCTTTATTTTCTCTTATTTTCCTTTATTCCTCATAATTAAATTCCAATTATTACCTCCTTGCCTTTGTGAATTTCAATAGCCATAAATAAACAGCAAGTTATAGCCACTGTGATGTTCACCCACCATTCATCTTGGAATATGTGCCCCATGACCTTGGTATTATTTTTCCTTTATTATCATTTATTACATGAAACTTTAACCCAGGGTTATTACACAAGACTAAAACATGGGGCTACTTCAACAAATAATGTCAAGATTCTCCTAGTATATGTGATGCAAGTGGTATTTATATACTTCACTAGAAATCACTTCATTTACCCTAAAGCTGGATGTGAACATGGGATAAACAATAGATCAAATTTTAATGATTTTTGGTTATTGCTTGAAATTACTTTTTATCAGGTATTAAATCATCTACAACTACTGGGAAAATCCAAACAAGTAATAGATTATATGAATGGCAAGAGTAGGATGGATAATTTATTACTAGCTCTGATTATGGCAAGGATTAGGGAAGTAAAACAAAATGTGTACATCATGGTTACATTCCATCATGTGCTCCCTTTGAAGAATAATATGATTTAATAGTAAAATCAAAACATTCATGAGGAGAGGTAACACCTTCCATTTGGATAATGATTGATTATTAGCTTGCAGAATTTGAACCATTGATGATTATGCTCTTCAATTTCATGTATGAATTGTTATAGCTCATAGTATATTGACATCATTTTTTCCAAGCTATAAAATCTATGAAGGATCTCCTTTGTAGAGAGGTTGTAGTGAATCACCCACTCTCCAAGGAAAGGGTAAATTACAAGTGATATAATTTCCTATACACATATATATCCATGTCGAATTTCCATATTTGGAGAGCTTTGTGTGAAGATATATCAATTTTCTTTACTAAGTTATTTATTATTAGCTTTGGAGACTCCTCAAAGACATAAATGGTAATGTATTAGCATAAATAACATTTCCAATATCTTTGAAATAATTTTGGACCATGTGATGCACCATACACAGAATGCATGGGTCTTTCTACAAGAATTTTTGAAGTACATTTTCGAAAAAATAAGGCAAATTCTAAAAAATCATGATTTGGGTTTATGGCAAAAGGGTCCTAATTCATTTCCATGTGAGCCTAATTTAAAAATTATTGGAGGTTTACAGAATTATCTAGTTCTTCCAATGCCTAGTTTTTGTAAAACACCCCAAAGATATATTTTAAATGCACACATCAATGTAGAGCCTATTGGAGTTGCATTTTTTGCAAGGAGAAGCACATAATTAATTGTTCCATCTTTTATCCAGTGCATTGTAAGAAATATTCTCATGGCATCCTTGAATTTCCTAATTAAAATAGGCAGATGCCAATATGGAGTTGGAATAGATATGGGGGTTGATAAAATCATGAATAGTATTGATTTCTATTGTAGACACATTAGATTCCACTACAAACTTAGCACATATCGTGAAAAATGGTGATTGGCAAAAAAGTTAAGCTTGTAACAACGTTTGTATTGTAATCTATGGAAGTGTCGTAAATCAAGCCTTAAATGCCTTCATATATAGTTTATCGATCTCTATTATATACACAGGGTGGACATGACAATTCCCGTAGAAAAAATATTGGGGTGTTTAAAATGTTTGTGGATAACGACCAATATAATGCATCCTATTACTATAATTCAGTTTGGATGATCTCTTTGGGCTCACAAATCTTAAAAGTTGAAGACAATGGAATATATCTAATACAATTGGGCATAGAAACAATGTTTATACTTCGTGTAAGTATTCAAACAATCAACGACTCAAATTAGTCCATGTTCCATCTAACGACATGCAACGACTCTTCCTCAGTTGGATCTTAAATGGTAGAGGGTGTCACATATCATTTTTCCCAAACCACCCACCACCAGCTCTACGACAGGGATTAGTTGCGACACCTCTGTCACATATCATTTTTCCCAAACCACCCATCACCAGGTCTACGACAGGGATTAATTGCGACACCTCTCCCCTTGCATTTCAAAAACCGCCAGAGAGGGTGTTGCAAACTGGTTATTGGTTTTCGCCAAAACCATTACGGGTTTGTTAATGTATGTGTGATAACAACAATGGGCCCATATCACCTATTTTCATTTTGGAGTTTTGTTTTACATTGTTATAACAATGTTAAAAACCTCGAAACACAATTTGGCAACATATACATATTATAAAGTGTTGGGGTTTAATTTTGTTAAAATGTGGATAAAATATTATATATATTTATATTGAATATTTAATACATTACAATTTTAATTTTAAATGTTTTTTTTGTTTTTAAATACAATTTTATAACTGTCAAAAAATCAGTTTACAAACTGATAGAAACATTTAGACTAGGGAAAAAATAAAAGCGTGAAATCAATATTTGGTGGGGCTTCAATGTTTGGGAATTATACTTGTATGTAATGAATAAACCCATCGATGAAAACTAGCTTGATTCTGGAATTGAGATAAGTTGTAATGCATTAAATTTTATTTCTGTGTACTTATTTTTCACACTATATTTTTCTTGCACTGAAAGGGGGTGTATGTAGCAGCAGGATTGTTTTATTCAAGTTTGCACATTTGTCTATGTAATCATAGGTTTTAGATGGCACATGTAAGTGGAATAAGAGCACTTTGATGGTCACTCCACCTTTTCAAATATCTATTCACTTTTTTTTTATTTTTCATTAATTTCATTTCTAGATTTTAAAACTTGAATTCTATCTGGCTCAAGTTTTAAATCCGCCTTCTATAAATTGCCTCTTGTCATCTTAAGTATTTTAAAGTTTGCAACCCTCAATGGTTTGGACACACAGTTTTAAGAGGTGGGTTTTTGAACCAGATAGTTCATTTCATCTCTCACGATCTCTCTCTCCAACATAGTTTTTCAAAGTTTTATTCAATTTTGTAGATGTCCTAGGAACTAACCTCATGCTGCCAGAGGTTGTCTCTAAAAGTTAACAAGTTCCTGGAGGCCCATATGGATGATTGGATAATTTATAGTCTCTTAAAAAAGCACTTATGTCTACGAAGAGTAATGTTTGACTGATTCAGGTAATTGCAGATCTCTATAAATTTGAATAAATGTATCTTTGTCATGCGTTTTGGAACATTATTGGGTCATATCGTATGTAAGGATGGTGTATCAATGGATCTTGCCAAGGTTGTGGTAATTCTCAATATGCCACCTCCTACAAGTATAAAGCAATTAAGATCTACCTTGGGGCATATGGGTTATTATCGCAGATTCATCCTAACTATGGTTTGATCACTACTCCACTGGAGAAGTTGTTGAAAAATATTGAGCCTTTTAATTGGACCTCAAAATGTGATGATGCATTTGATTCTTGAAAGGAAAATTTGACAAGTGCTCAAATTCTAGTCTATCTTGATTGAAACAAGGAATTCCATGTGCACATTGATGCATCTGGCATTTCTCTCAGTGCCATCCTTCCACAACCTAGATAACGTAATATCAACCATCCCATTTATTTTTCTAGTAAAAAATTTCTACTGCAGAGCACAACTACACCACAACTGAACGTGAGGCTTCCACCATGGTTTATTCACTTCAATAGCTTCAACATTATTTGTTTGGAATTCATTTTAAATTCTTCGTTGATCATTCTAGATTGAAGTACTTAGTCAATAAGCCTATGTTGGAAGGAAGGATTTGTCAATGGTTTCTATTATTCTAGGACTTCTCCTTTGAATTTATTATAAAGCCAGGTCAAGCCAATGTAGGTCCATATCATCATTCTCACTTAGAGATAGGTGAATTTGTAGGTTAATTTGATGATCAATTTTATAATGTAAACTTGTTCAGAGTTGAACCTATTCTAGATTATCTTGAAGATATTATACTTTTATCAGCCACTAGTAAGTGTATATATGATTAATCCACCTCTGAAAATAGGCACATGATGGTGTGAGAAACTGACTATCAATTGATTGCAGGAAAATCATATAAGTTGAGCCTTAATAGTATCTTGCGTAGGTTTATCTTAAACCATCAAAGGGATGACATTTCATGGGAGTGTCATAGTGGCGTTGTAGGAGGTCATGTTCAAGGGAAAGAAACTTCCCACAAGGTTCTACAAGTAAGATTACATTGGCCAACCTTGTTTAAGGATGAAAAAGAATTTCTTAAGAATTGTGATATTTTCTAGAGAGTTACGGGGCCTTCTCATCTAGATGAGCTTCCACTACAACTAGTAACAACATTACAATCCTTTGAAAAATGGTTTTTTGATTTCATTGGACCCATAAAAGCTCCTGTGCAACATTCACATGTGAGGCATATCATTACCACAATAGATTATCTTATTAGATGGGAAAACGGAACCTCTACTAGACATTATACCACCAGTGCCATAGCCAAATTTATACTTGAGCATAATATCAATAGGTTTGGATTCACATGCAGTATCACAACTGATCAGGGATCCCATTTCATTAACAAGACCATTGTGAGACTAACACAAGAGTTCCTAATCTAGCATCACAAAAAGTAGTCCTTATTACCCTTAAGAAAATGCAATAGTAGAAGCATTCAATAAGATCTTGGAGACGAAACTAACTAAATTTTTCTCTCCCAATAGGGATGATTGGAATGAAAAGGGTTCTAACAACATTATGAGGTTATTGGACTACCACTAGGAGGCTACATAAGTATACCCCTGTCGTCACTACTACAACACCCTCCAATTTTTTCCTACTTTTAATTTTTTGAGTCTTCATATGATAATGTCATTGAGCTGTTAAGTTCATGCCTAGTCATGTGGTCTAACTGTTCAAGTATTCCTTTACGGATCCTAATTCTCTATCTACTTTTTGTCACATTCCCAACCCTTGATTTCATCACAATATAACACATGCCTTGGCGATTGTGTAGTCTCTAACAACAATGTTTACGTAGTCCCTAGAGGCAATTCCTACATAATCCTTACTAACAAAAGTTATGTAATTTACAGTGACACCTGCTGTGCAATCCTTGCTCACAGTAATTGCAAATTGCTTATCATCAGTGATTACACAGTCCCTGCCCACAGTGATTGCACAATTCTCACTCCCAGTAATTGTGTAGTTCTCAATGACAGTGTAAGGGCATTATCTACATATCGTGATTTTGAAATAATTGTTTAAAGTAAGAGTGTAATTCTTCAATTAAGTATTGTCACAACTCTTAGTGGCAGAAAATTCAATCTTGACCCCTAATTTCTCGACATGCACTTAGAAAATTTACAAACTCAAACCCTAATTGCATGCCTTATCTCACTTTATAAATAGTCTAGCTACGAGTTCATCTGATAGTCAACTTTCACGTTTGATATTTGTGCACTTTTGAAGAACAAGGAGCATTCTATAACCCTTGGTTGCAAATGTGCCATCTCCTCACTGTGTTTCTCAAATTTTTCTTTTTATATTGCAAGTGTTTCTTTTTCTATTTCTTGCTCTTACATGTGACAATTTTTCTTACTATATCCTTTGCAAGTGTTACTTCTACTTAGTTTCATGTGTCACTTTCACTTGCTTTCTTGTATCTTCTTAAGAGCGCCTTGGTAGATGTTCTAGAGGAAGCTCTAACACACTCTCTTACATTATTTGATGTTATTTACCATTAGAACATGTGTTGGACACATTCCCATGGCATTGTGCACCTTTTGGTTATAGTTGACACTTGTGTCGTAGAGATATACATCTTAAGTGTCACACTTGGAGATACATTAGAGAAATTTTGAGGTAAAAAATGGGCTCCAAAAAAAAAAATGTGCAACCAAAATCAACTTTATAGGAACCAATAGGATTCAAGATGATGATGTCATCCATGGGGGATGATTCACCATTTTTGGAGTAAAAAAATAATAATATTAAAAAGAAAAAAAATACTTTTTCGATTTGTATTTTCAACTTATCGCCTTACGATTTTACTCGAATTTCAAAGGGAAGGACTCATTGTATGCAAAATTTAATTCCTCATCCAAGGAGTACTGATGTTGCATACTTTCAATGGATCCTTCTACATGAAAAATGACAAATATATGAAAAATGTGATTGCAATCACTTATTTTTCATGTAATTTTCATGTTTTATGTAGGGTCATTGAAAGTATGCAACATGGGTACTCATTGCATGAGGAATTCAATTATGCATCCAATGAGTACTCTTGTTCGAAATTTGAGTAAAATTGTAGGGATATGAGTTGAAATAGTAGTTTCTTCTTTTTTTCCTTTAAAATTTGGTGATGCAATGTAATCTTATTTTATTATTTCCACTATTATTTTATGATATTCTTTAGGAGGTTCATTTTAGACCTCAAAATTTCATTGAAGAGTGTTGTTTTAAATTATGTTTAATTGTATGCATGATTATTTTGGGTATTATGTATCTTCTTATCATGTGCTTGGTTTTATATGTGTATGTGATCATGTTCAAAACCTATTATAAAGTTTTACTCTCTTCTCTCATAGATCTCACACTTAGTCAATTATGGAGTTCTTCATTGTCCTCGCTGCTCGCAAAACTCATGAACACATTCAAATTCTAGCCAATTGTTGAGTGCATTGCACCCTCCTAAGCCGCAGAGTAGAGACCCTTACCCCTTGGATCTATGCATTGGGCCCACCTAGAGGAACACCTCCTTAACTATACATTAAGCAATCTTAGATCATAAAAACTTAACCTTGTTTCCTACACCCTCTCACTACACAAGCTTGGAGCAACCATGCCTTGGATTTCACATTGCACATTCTCAGTGGAAATCATGACCATTTTTGGACCCCTACGGTGCTCAACTACATAATCACTAGAGTCTCCTTCTCATCCACTATGCAATGCAAATTTATAGTGCCCAATCTTACCACACTTGTCTCCTTAACTTGCCTCCTTCTTTATTTCCTTGATCGGCCTTGCCTTCACTATGCACTGTGGACTTTTAGTGAGTAGTAGATTCATCTTCCATCCCTCGCAGTTCTCATCTGTGCAACACCTTACCCTTCCCCTCAAGCACTGTGCACGATGCATTCTTAGTGATCAAGTCTTCCTTCTCTGCTTCTCGGACTTGCACAATGCATGCAAGCATGCCTTCCCTTCCATTAAAAATTCACACTGTGCACTCCTATTGCCCATTCCTTCACTCATTTCCTCCTGGTCTTGCACACTACACCCAAGAAGGTCTCTCTCTCAACCATTGCACACTGTCCCATCACAATTAGCATTTTTCATGAGAAAACAAGGTAGAATAGGTGATTTTGGGACTAATATTGTCTTGTCATGAGTGGAATTGAGTTGTAGGTGATATCGTCCTAACATGGCAAGATGATGATAAAGGAGGTCATTGAGGATATTTTACAAGAAGGAAAATTCTGGTTGATAAGAAATAGGGACCCCCAAAGAAGGATATAAAGGAACTCTAAAATACAATAGATGGATGAAGATTAAGATAACATTGAAGACTCCAATACTTATCTAGACCCTTTGGAGGGTGAATATGAAGCACATCATAGATAAATCATGAAATGAAGATATAGTGGTAAAGAGAAGAACTTGGCATAGATACACTACAATGAAGTCTCCTATCCGAATTTCCTAATTATGGCTTCTCAAATTGTCATCGCAAAAGTATTATGTTATCCATGTATTTTGCGACAATTTGTGGAATGTAATTTTATATTTCCAACAAATTAGAAAATTAAAAATGTGTGGAAGTGCAACAGGAACACATGGAACATAAAGAGTCACTAGTAAGTACAATATTCATGTAGGAGCTCAAAAGTCACATGGAAGCTCAAGAGTCATGAGGGAGCTCAAGAGCCACAGGGGAAGTGAATAATCACCTCATTTATTATAAATACACCCACATAACTCAAGCAAGGAGAATTTTGGAGAGTTAGTCTTGGCTTCTCTAGTTTAGCATAGTAGAGAAGAACATTCTGTGGAGAAGCAAGTGGTAGCTTCATGTTCCACTATTGGGGCTAGAGTTGCATCATTATAATTGCGTACCTGGAACTTTCACTTAATAATCAAAATCTCTTAGAGTAAGTGAACTTTCATGCATGTATTGTGGATGTTGTAAGACTATTCTTTTAATGTTTATGATATATGTCTATGTTCATATATACTAAGGAAAATGAACTATTTTATTGGCTTTGGTATCCACCTTGTTGAATGTGCATTTCTACTTGCTTTTATGATTGTTGTTACCTTGTCAAATACTTTGCAACTTAATTAATGATTCTCTCTTTTCTCGTGTGTGTCCTTATTAGGATAGTACTATTAATTTATTTTAGAGCCTCAATCTTCCTTTTTCCTCCCATGTAAGTACCTTATATACATTGCAATTGGCATTTCACAAAGCTTACTCACTTGCTAACCTAAAAGTTATGTGTACAATATTTATTTTTTATTGTAGCCAATGTGGATCTTTAAGATCATTGTAATGGAGGTGATGCCTATATTCCAAATGGGGATCCTTTCCCAAAAGGTTTGAGATTTGATTGGGACTTCATACTGTGGAGACCCCCAACTATTGGCGAAATCCAACACCATTAATAGATATGGTGCTAGAAGGAAGGAAAAATGACAATATGATCCCATCGAGTCTATTTTGAATCTCTCACCTTCAATGGATCATTCCCAAATCTTAATCACAGGGTTTTTTTTTTAGAATGAAAATGTTTCAATCCTCATTGAACTAATAGATGACTTGTCGCATCATAAGTTTGATGGCAAGGGTAAATCATCTATTCTAGAGCATACACTTTTGTTTCTTAAATTTTGTTATTTTCATGAAATAAACTATGAATAGGTTGCTTGTACACTTTTTACCCAAAAACTTTAAGGTCGAGTTAAGCAGTGGTGGAATACCTTATCAATAGATTACATTCACTCATTCTAAAAACTCTTCAAGGAGCTTCATCAAGGTTTTGACAATTATTATAACACCCCCTCCTCCCTTGTCTACCCAAGCAACCGAACAACTTGGTAAACATGCGACGAGAGAGGATACTATAAAATATTCAACCTCCTTGGTGACCTTAAGGAAGTGGAATCGATGGAACACCTTAAAAAAACCCATCCACATCAACAAAAACACCCTCAAAAGACATGTCAGTCACCCAGACATCCTATCCCTGAGTGCCACTGATTATTTAAGCCTTTTAACGCCCGGTCTCTCTCATTATATAGGAGAGAAAACGTCCAGAAGCCAAAGTCACTCTCATAGGCCTATGTGTCAGTGTCCCTGGACTCTTGTTAGCAGACCTGTGCCAACTTCCCCAAGATTTGAGCCACGTTTCTAGCCCATAATCCCGAACTCTGTCCATAACTTGTTATAACCTTCAGAGTCCATCAAAGACATGATGATAAGATAAACAAATAAAAATTCAACCCCAGGACTAGGTTCGAGCATCCCCAACTGGGATTGAAATTCTATCAAACACTTGTTATCAATGCAACCTATAGGTCTAGGATACAAGATAGAGCATAAATGACTGAAAGAACTTAGGAAACATAACCAGAAGGATCACGACCTTCTCAATTGAATTTTTATGACATCAATTAGGTCTTGTATCCATCCATTTAACAATTACAAGTAAATAGATGAAATAACCATGACATGAACCAATCACATAATCATGCTTATAACCAACATAAAACCATATAAATATCAAAGATATGACAACCATTAAATCCATATATAAACAATTGCAAAGTAAGAGAACTTAACTTTTATTAATCATAGGAAAATATGACCAGGTTCATGACTTCCACGTACCACCCGACCATAGACATGGATGAACCAAATCTCTCTTTTATCTAGTCACCCACGTGTCATATACCAAGCATGAATGTGCGATCTCATAGGAAAACCAATCCAAAAACAAAAAAGGGAATCTAAAGGCTAAAACACCTCCACCCTCATCAAACCATGATCACACCAAAACTGGTGCTCTGATCAAAACTGAACCGAACTTGGAATGCCATCTGGAATCCATCACTATCCTAGAGGAATTTTTCATCTCCATTGTCTCTCAGGCTTTACCACAAACCAATCCTAGATCACTAGGCCCTAAACCAAGACTAGTCTCTCAGGCTTTACCAAAATCCAAACTTGGATCACTAAGACTTAAACTGAGACTTCTCCCTTAGGCTTTATTGTGTATCCTGCCAAAAATGGTCAAGGATTCCTAGGCCTTTGGGAATGAAACTTGAGACCACCTACTACCTGGATTCCATAATCCATTTGGAAAGCGAAATCTCAAAACCGAAATAAACATCCCAACATACTGTGGAATCCAAAGAAAGGCAAGTGTAGGCTGATAACCACTATCATAACCTGACAAAACCATGCCACTGACAATAAGAGAACCATACACCAACATGCAAAACCATTCATGTCCAAACCAGCTAGGAAATCCCACATGAAAAAGGTTACCTGCAAGTATTCCTGCTAAAGTTGCTTGATCATGCTTCCTTTTCCTTGATCCTTGCTTTCCTTCCTTTCCCTTTGCTTTATTTTCCTTCCTTGCTCCAAATCTAGAGTTCTCTAAGAAAACTCTAAGTGACCAAGAGTGAGAGAGAGAGAGAGAGACAATAATGAGAGAGCTCCAAACTTGAATTGACAAAACGTTACCAACTGATCCTCAGAAGCCTTTTTTATTAATGAGGCCTCTAATTCCTTCATTTTCCTTCAATTCCCTCCTCACATGCAACTTGTGATATTTCACCTCCCTTTTCGCCTAATTTCCATTATTTTCATAAATAAATGTGTCAAAAATGTCACTTTTCCTTTTAATGTCTTTGCATTAGCCTTTGCCAATTTTCCTTAGCCAAAACACACATAAAGTGATGCCCACTAGGATATCTTTTCCCAACATTCAACTTAGAATAAGTGTACCTTAATCGTGGTCTTATTTTTCCTTTATTAACTTTTTATCACATGAAATTTTCACCAGGGATGTTACAGTTATGATTATTGAGATGATTAGAAATTAATTAATCAACTTATAATGAAACATGACGAATCAATAAAGGATTTTTCTAATAGATTTCTTCACCTATTTTATGAGTTTCCTAAAGAAGATGTGGATTGGGATTTCTTTAATGAAAACTTTTGGCGTTTGGTTCAAATATCTTTGAAACAATTTGAATCTAATTTCCCTATTGGTTTGTGTCTTCCAACTTTTCTCTATCATGAGGCACCTCAATCGTTTGAAGAGGAACTTACTACCCCCTTTTTCCACTATCCTCCTCCATTTTCATTACTGAACAAAGTAGCCTTTGGTGTCGTTGTTGAAATTGGAAAATGCCAAAATCAAATTGTTGATCCACCTCTTCCACCTTTTTCAGTTTATTAAGATCTTATGTAGGAAAGCTTTGAATGTTCTTGTAATATCATGGATCCTAGTGTAAAGGTCGATCCCTTGGTTCCCTAATGTGACATTAACATGCATAATCTTGATATTGAATTTGGTTTGTTTGAAAACAATATTTCTTCAAGGGATACCTATCATCCTCTATTATCTACATCTCATGTTGTACCTTGATTCGCTTGATTGATCTGCTCCACAAATAAGTTCTTTAGATACTCTTGATTATTCCAAATGGTGATCAAGTACAAGGTGGTAACATTCCATAGGTTGAGGAGTAGAATGGATAAAAATATTTTAATCTCTCTTCCCTCTTTCAAAGTCATTTATGTCAAGATGTTGTTCCTTCATTCTTGGTTGATCTACAATCTTGTGATCTCAAGAATAAGTCAAATGAAATCAATATGATTAATTAAACTAAAGCCTTGTGTTGGGTAGCGAAGGCCCCGCGTAACGGTTTTGGGGTTTAAAGTCCATAAGTTAGGGTAATATTGTAAAAAGTTCCTCGAAGTGCGTGGAACACAAAATGTAATAGGTCAAGTCAAAAGGTTTTAAGCAAGAAAATAATGTAAAATAATAGAAGTAAGTCGGCCTACCCATGGTCCGTGGACCATGGGGATGTATAAATAGAGTGAGGCTCTAAGGATAGAAGGTAGCTTTTTGGAAGTTCTGATGTATTATGGGCTTGAAAAGGGAATAGTTGCTCTGGGTCTGTATGTTTGGGTCAAGGGTGTTAGTGGTTAGATAGAGGCTCCACAACTATGTGCACGAAGGCTTGATAGAGTCTGTAGCTACGTGCGCAGACCCCTGCAGCTATGTGCACAGGGCAGGAAGAGGATTGTACTGAAACAAAGATATTAATAAAGATAAATTGGTTTTGAAATATTGTGTGGGTTCCGAAATATTGTGGATCTACTTATATTCTAGTTTATGCATCGGTTTCATGAGTTTATGACTATCTTTAAGAATCATGATTGCACGCATTGGGTTTTATCGTTAAATGTTTGCTTAAAGACTGTAAGAAGGAGATCAGATCTGTAATAAAATCATTAATAAGAAAGCGCATCAGCGTGGATTTGTGTGGAAGCTAGACAACAGTGCAGAGTGGCGCGAGGCCGTAGATCGGTTCGCGACCCATCCAGACCACATCAAGACATCCTAAGGGTGCAAAAACCTAGTTCCAGCACCCTCCCCTACTACCTTGGGTGAGACTTCAGTCCACGCTCCGCTAACTGTTGCCGAAAGGGCAGGTAGTGCAGGATTTGTTTAGCTAAAACACTTATGAATAGGGGTCAAGCCCCAATAAGCCAACAAATGGTTCCGTTGCTGGGACCGAGATCTACCTAAGGGATGTTTGATGTCAGAATTTTGGAACCCTATAAAGAAAGAGATTGAAGACTGGTTGGATCAGAAGTGGTACAAGTTCGTAGTTGGCCTTAGCACACCCGCGCGTAAACCAGAAGTTTAACATGGTGAGCGTGATCAAGTTGCCTGTATTCAAAGGAGCAGGAAGTGAAGAACCAGAACAATTTTGGTTCGTAGTAAGGGTAGTATGGGAAGCGCATGGAGTTACGGATGATAACATTAAGAAGGCTACCTTGGTGAGTCTGTTGCAGGATCACGTGCTGACTTGGTATATCAAGCACTCTGGCGATCATCCAAATGCCGGAATAGCGGAGATTTGAGATACATTGAAAAAATAATTTAACCGGACAAAATTAGAAATGCAGTCGATTATCGGGTTTAAGGAGATCGCTATGCTGCCAGGTGAAACTTTGTGGGATCTGGATCAGAGATTGAAGAGTACGATCTGAGAGGCTAACATGATGCTAATGGATGGGCAACACTGCACGTGGTTTGTGGTGTCTTTGGTGCCACATCTACACACGACACTATCACAGCGGAAGATCTCGACCTAGGCTAAAGCATTAGAGATAGTGATGAGGTTACATGAGACTTCAATACAGGATCCTGGGTTGGGAGTTCAGAAGATCCACGTGCAACAACACAACCTATGCTTAGAAATGCAGAGTTTGAAATAGGAGAAGGCACCTCGGCCAGAAGCGTGAGAGGAAGTGTGGTGCATAAAATGTAGAAGGTAGGGCCACGATAAGGATTACTGTCTAGTATTTGGGAACTATTTGGGAGCGGGGGGACCAATGCCATTGGGACCAGAGGCACAGGTGGGACCAAGCGAGGCGCCCTCGCTTTGGTGCACAATCTGTGAGGTGGGAGGAAAGCACAACATGGACAACTCTCACCTACTGCAGAAGTTTACCCAGACCCCCCAGTAGCTATTTTGTAATTTTTGCAGATCGGTGGGCCACGATGAATGAGACTGTCATAGTTATGAATTGTTGATGGATCGAACACTTTCCTACAGGATGAAGACTGAGGCACGAGGTCAGGATCCAGCTGCAGTGATAGCGCGCGGTGGGTTCCAGGGGCGAGGACGAAGATGGGGAGGAATGGGGCCACGAAGGGGCCACGGGCAGCTCATCTGTTATAACTATGGAGGACCAGGGCACTATGTGTGTGATTGTACAAACCCGACCAGAATATCGTGCCCCTACTACGAGCAGTTCGATCATGAAATGATAGATTCCCCACATTGATAGTGCAGATATGTGAGAAAAGGGCAGCGCAACCTACGGTGACGCAGCATGTCCAAATGATGAGGTCCGAATTGTGCGAGGAAGACCCCAACGTGAACATGATGCTCAAAAGTGGTGCAGCTAAAGGGGAAGATAAGGGGAAAGTAGTTGAGGTATGCCCAGGGGTTCACAAACCCCTACAAAGTAGCACGAGTTCGACTTGGAACACGCGAAGAAGAGATTTATAGAAGCTAAGAAGAGCTTCGCGGAGGTCTCTACTTCATGTAGTAAGGACCAACCCAAGCTGGAAATGGATCCTTGGATGTTAACTACCTTTTTAGAGACATGTATGAATTTGTTACATGACAATAAGGCAGTGAACGTATTACAAGAGCTGATAACTAGGTGTGGAGGGCTAGGTGAACCTCGCATGGTCTAGAAACTGGGAAAACATGTTGGCATTATGGTTCAGGTGTTGTCCTTGATGGCAACCCATTCAGGTGGTAGATCACTATTCTTCATATCAGTAGCAAAGTTTGATGATCAGCTCTCATTTTATTGAAAAATTGTGAAGGACGCAGGTACACCTTACAGAAAGTGCGTCCCCGCAGGTAAATCATGCAGAACCCGCGTCCAGGGATGCAGGCCAGCCGTTCCGGGGGTGCGTCCGCCCAGTGCACACATTTCAAGGCAGAGAAAAGCACGTGGGGGTTTCTTGTGTGGTATCTAGCCGACGGTTTTGTGTTTCTATGGTGTCGGCTCGTGGTATTGTTCCATGTTTTGAGGAGGAGCCTACCTATATAAAGCAAAGGAGTTCATTTGGATTTAGCAAGTCTTGGGTTGAATATCTTATTGGGTGAGGTCTAGTCTAAATCTAAAGAAGGCGAATCTACTGAAGGACTAAGATCTCTTTGGCGCAAGATCAGATCTGTAGATCTGACTGTTTGGGTTACACTTAAGGTCTTGAAATCATTCATATCTGAAGGTACGCAGGTTCAGTGAAGGCCAAGTGCGCCGAGACGCAGCGCAGCAGTGAGAGACCTGCATGGGGACGCAGGGCAGACGTGGCTCAGGTGCGTCTGAGACGCAGCTCAGTAACAGGAGATCTGCGTGGGGACGCAAGACAGACCAGGTTCAGGTGCGTCCCTGAGGTAAAAGGCGCGGCGCGATAGTGTCTCTGAGTGCGTCTTTGGGGTAACAGGACGCGGCGCGATAGTGTTCTTGGGTGCGTCCCTGTAGCAAAAGGACGCAGTGCAGTTGAAGGAACAGTGCGTGGGCACGCAGAGCAGCAGAAGGATATCTGCGTGTGGACGCAGGGGAGCAAAAGGTTAACTGCGTCTGGCCGCAGGCCACAGAAGGGAAAACTGTGTCTCTGTTCTGTTGATTATATTTCTCTGTTGATAAGGTGTTCTGGGTTAATTATGTTATTGCTGATCTGATATCTGTAGTGATCTGTAACTGTTATGTACTTGTTGATCATCTGATGCTTTATGAAAAGAAGTAGGGGGTTGTAGCTCCCTTCCAGGAGTAGACTGAAAACGAGAGAGAGTTGTAGCTCTCTGCAGGTTGCAGCCTGCGTACTGGTAAAGGACTGCACCAGTACAAAATCATTGTAAAAGAAGTTTCTAATTTGAAAGAAGATAGAGACATATTGCAGCAGGTGGTTTTCACCCACATTGGGTTTCCACCTTACATCTTGTGTTCTTTGGTGTGACTATCTGTTTTCTTTCTTCATGCTCATTATTTTATGGTACTGACATGCAAAAATAATTCTAAGATCAAGTAAGGAAGATTTATTAAAATTGCTAGATAATACTGATTCACCCCCCCCTCTCAGTATTATTCTCAACAATTGGTATCAGAGCAGGTCCTTCAGAGAAGCTTGATCGCTTGAAGGTAGATCGTTCATCATGAGCAACTACGAGAGGAAAGCATGCAAATATCAGGCAGTTCGCGATCTTCCAGATATTAAAATTCCTGACAACACCATATGCAGATCATGTCAGTTTGGAAAACAAACCAGGACTAACTTTCCAGAGAAAGAAGGATCAGCTAGCATGCCTCTTGAGCTAGTACATACAGATACATGTGGCCCATTCAGGAAAAGAACACCTAGAGGAGAGGAATACTTGATATTATTTATTGACGATTTCTCCAGGTTTTTCTGGTTAGGACTTATGAAGCACAAAGATGAAGCTTTTGAAAAATTCAAATCCTTCAAAGCTTTGGTTGAAAATGAATCAGGTCACAAAATTAAGTGCCTCAGATCCGACAGAGGTGGGGAATTTACTTCAAATGAATTTTTCGATTTCTGTGAAGAACATGGGATAAGAAGAGAATTCTCTACAGCAAGAACTCCTCAGCAAAATGGAGTTGTGGAAAGAATGAACAGGACAATCCAACAAATGGCTCGTGCTATGCTTGATGAATCAGGAACTCCCGCAACTTTCTGGGGTGAAGCTGCACATGCTGCGGTTGTTATTCTCAACAAAACAAATGTCCGGGTGAACAGCACTCAAACTCCTCATGAGCTTTGGAGTGGCAGGACTCCTTCGGTAAAGCACTTCAAAATCTTTGGGAGCAAATGCTATATCAAGAATACTGATGAGCAGCTTGGCAAACTTGAACCTAGAGCAGATGAAGGCATTCTTCTTGGCTATTCTCCACATAGCAAAGCATACAAATGCTACAATAAAAGACTTGGCAGAATTGTTGACAGCATTGATGTAGTGGTTGATGAAAAGGGATACATTCCTAGGCAAGTATATCATGAAGATATAGAAGAAGATGAAGGCTACCCTCAAAGACAGAATAATGAAGAAGAAGAACCCCAAGAAGAACCTCAAGAAGAACCAGAGGAACAGACAAGAATAAAAGAGAAAACTCCATCCAGATATGTTCAGAAAAATCATCCAGAATCTCAGATTGTGGGGCAGAAAGAAGCAGGTGTACAAACAAGAAGAACAGTTGCAGAAGCCTCAAGCTATTTGGCATTACTCTCCTCTACTGAACCACAAAATGTGAAAGAAGCATGCAAAGACGAATGTTGGGTGAAAGAAATGGATGAAGAACTTGAGCAAATCGAAAAGAACAACACTTGGGAGCTGGTTCCTAGACCAAAGGATAAGAATGTTATTGGAACAAAATGGGTCTTCAAAAATAAATTGAATGAAAATGGAGAAGTAATTAGAAACAAAGCCAGACTTGTTTGTAAAGGGTATGCGCAGCAAGAAGGAATAGACTTTGAAGAAACTTTTGCTCCTGTTGCAAGACTTGAGGCCATCCGAATGTTCCTTGCTCTCTCGAGTTTTCAAAACTTCAAAGTATTTCAAATGGACGTGAAATCAGCCTTTCTGAATGGAGACTTGGAAGAAGAAGTGTACATTGAATAGCCAGATGGGTTCATTCTTGGAAATGATCCAAATCTTGTATGCAGATTGAAAAAGGCTCTCTATGGTCTCAAACAAGCTCCAAGGGCTTGGTACTACCGGCTGGACAAATATCTTCATCAACAAGGTTTTTCAAAAGGTTCCCCAGATAGCAATCTGTATATAAAAGTTGAAAATGACAAATTGCTAATACTTGTTGTGTATGTAGATGACATTATTTTTGGCAGCAATGAAGAAGCTATGAGTTAAAGCTTTGCCTCGGTCATGCAGAAAGAATTTGAACTGTCCTTGCTAGGAGAACTGACATATTTCCTTGGTTTGCAAATCCAACAAAAGGAAGGAGGAATCTTTTTATCTCAAACCAAGTATCTCAAACAGATTTTGAAGAAATATGGCATGGAAGATGCAAAACTAGTATGTACACCCATGGTCACAGGATGTAGCCTCAGTGCAAATGATGAATCTGCAGCAGTACATCAACCAACCTACAGATCTATGATTGGAAGTTTACTTTATTTGACAGGTACCTGACCAGATATCATGCATGCAGTTGGAATAGTTGGAAGATTTCAAGCAAATCCGAAAGAGACTCATCTTCAGGCAGTGAAGAGAATTTTCAAATATCTTCAAGGGACTCAAAATTATGGCTTATGGTATCCTAGAGATACAGATCTTACACTTCACGCTTATACAGATGCAGATTGGGCCGGAAGCGTGGATGACAGGAAAAGCACAAGTGGTGGTGCGTTCTTTATGGGTTCCAGACTGGTATCTTGGTTCAGCAAGAAACATAGTTCAATTGCCTTGTCTACAGCTGAAGCGGAATATGTTGCTGCTGCATCTTGTTGCACCCAACTCCTTTGGATGATGCAGACATTGCAGGATTTTCAAATCACTTGTACTCCACCAATCCCTATCTTATGTGACAACACAAGTGCAATCAGCATCTCAAAAAATCCTGTTATGCATTCAAAAACCAAGCACATACCAATCAAGTATCATTTTCTCCGGGAACAAGTACTTGAACAGAAGGTCAAATTGGAGTATGTTCCTTCTAAGGAACAAGTTGCTGATATTTTCACCAAACCATTGCCCAGGGACACTTTTGAGTACCTCAGGCAAAAGCTGGGGGTTGTTGATGCATCATCTTATTGTTGAACCTCTTCTTATTGGTGATACAGGCTCAGGGGGAGCACATAATGCATTGTTGGCATTATGGAGGATGGTCAGAAGGAGATCTTGGAAATAGCTGCAATATGTCTCTATCTCTTTCATGGTGGATTTCTGGTTATTTGTTGCAGATCTGGAGGAGCATGAGCTTAGGGGGAGCATACCCTTTGCCCTTGATGTCAAAGGGGGAGAATGAAGCTGAAGATCATGAGGTTGCCATCAAGTCCAAAGGGGGAGATTGTTGGCATTATGGTTCAGGTGTTGTCCTTGATGGCAACCCATTCAGGTGGTAGATCACTATTCTTCATATCAGCAGCAAAGTTTGATGATCAGCTCTCATTTTATTGAAAAATTGTGAAGGACGCAGGTACACCTTACAAAAAGTGCGTCCCCACAGGTAAATCATGCAGAACCCGCATCCAGGGACGCAGGCCAGCCATTCCGGGGGTGCGTCCGCCCAGTGCACACATTTCAAGGTAGAGAAAAGCACGTGGGGGTTTCTTGTGTGGTATCTAGCCGACGGTTTTGTGTTTCTATGGTGTTGGCTCGTGGTATTGTTCCATGTTTTGAGGAGGAGCCTACCTATATAAAGCATAGGAGTTCATTTGGATTTAGCAAGTCTTGGGTTGAATATCTTATTGGGTGAGGTCTAGTCTAAATCTAAAGAAGGCGAATCTACTGAAGGACTAAGATCTCTTTGGCGCAAGATCAGATCTGTAGATCTGACTGTTTGGGTTACACTTAAGGTCTTGAAATCATTCATATCTGAAGGTACGCAGGTTCAGTGAAGGCCAAGTGCACCGGGACGCAGCGCAGCAGTGAGAGACCTGCGTGGGGACGCAGGGCAGACGTGGCTCAGGTGCGTCCAGGACGCAGCTCAGTAACGGGAGATCTGCGTAAGGACGCAGGACAGACCAGGTTCAGGTGCGTCCCTGAGGTAAAAGGCGCGGCGCGATAGTGTCTCTGAGTGCATCTTTGGGGTAATAGGACGCGGCGCGATAGTGTTCTTGGGTGCGTCCCTGTAGCAAAAGGACGCAGTGCAGTTGAAGGAACAGTGCGTGGGCACGCAGAGCAGCAGAAGGATATCTACGTGTGGACGCAGGGGAGCAGAAGGTTAACTGCGTCTGGCCGCAGGCCACAGAAGGGAAAACTGCGTCTCTGTTCTGTTGATTATATTTCTCTGTTGATAAGGTGTTCTGGGTTAATTCTGTTATTGCTGATCTGATATCTGTAGTGATCTGTAACTGTTATGTACTTGTTGATCATCTGATGCTTTATGAAAAGAAGTAGGGGGTTGTAGCTCCCTTCCAGGAGTAGACTGAAAACGAGAGAGAGTTGTAGCTCTCTGCAGGTTGCAGCCTGCGTACTGGTAAAGGACTGCACCAGTACAAAATCATTGTAAAAGAAGTTTCTAATTTGAAAGAAGATAGAGACATATTGCAGCAGGTGGTTTTCACCCACATTGGGTTTCCACCTTACATCTTGTGTTCTTTGGTGTGACTATCTGTTTTCTTTGTTCATGCTCATTATTTTATGGTACTGACATGCAAAAATAATTCTAAGATCAAGTAAGGAAGATTTATTAAAATTGCTAGATAATAATGATTCACCCCCCCCTCTCAGTATTATTCTCAACAAAACATGCTTTGGCACTAGACAAGAAATGTGATTA